>JACMIF010000142.1:30389-41183 GCA_014805445.1 Diplogasteroides magnus | reverse complement strand
AAAATTTTAGTAATTTTCGCGGTTTTTTCACGTGGCCCCGCCAAAAAATTTTATCCTGACCAAAAAGTTGCGGTGGCCCCCCCCCCCCACCAGCTCGTGGTCCTCGTTCAGGTATGAAGAGAATATGAAATTGTGTAAATTTATTACCGTCTTTGCCCTCGTCTTCTACGATCAGTGTTGAATCCATCAAGTGTGTCTCTAAATCAAAATTACATTGCATAGACAATGCATCATAGTCATTGGAGCAATGAAGTCTCCTACCAAGTGAACAGAATATAGGCCAACCTGATATCTGCATTTGTCCTTGTCTCCAATCTTCGCATTTCAATCATTTCGAAAAAACGATCGTTAATGCGAGATTCAATCTGAAACAAGTCACATAAAGGTGAAATACGGTTGAACTCACATGTCGAGCATTCATTCTCCTCTGTTCCCTTGCAAGATTGAGAGGATCCTTGGGCTTCAAGACAACTATTGGATCTGACGAATCGAATAACTGCAATGTCACGCTTATTTATAACTATTCCTTTAATAGAAAATAGAAAAGACCGCAAACCTTGTGGAGGTACAAGACGACAAGCTTAATTACAATGAAGACAAAGAAGGTGAACGCTGCAAAGAATGTTGTAACATCCATAGAAATGACTTGTCATACCAATATAAATACAAAAGAAAGCCGAGGAGAATCCAGCGGAAAGAAGTCCAACGATAAGGGGCAAGAGGAAGAGTAGTATCCATAAGTAGAGGTGAACTGCATTGCAGAAAAGGGAATGTTTCGGTTCGTAGTACCAACCGCCGGTGAGCGAAGCCCAAATACCCTGCAACAATTTGTAGAAATAATGTAGTTTCAAACATGTCTTTATTAATATTTAAAAAAAATCCTGTCCAAAGTGTCAATATTGTGCTCAGTACCTGCCGTGCGATCTCAGTCATGTGTTCAGCCCAGGTCATCGTGAGCTACCCGTTAGATCCACGACTCCCCTCATCAGTAGATGGCCCTTCTATGAGGAGTTTGTAAGAAGATTGCCACGAAGAATAAAGAATGCTACCACAGGGAAATCCGCGAGTATTCACGGCAAAAAATTCAGATCCGTAAAAGTCACATCCGGAAAATAGGTTTTGTGTATAGTAAGCTAAAATTCGTGTTAGGGCTTCACAGCCAATAAGAAGAGACGCCACATAATACTGTACACGTTAAACTGGGTGGAGGGCGCTCCTTTGTGTTATTGTGGTGTCCCTGCTGTCTCGTCGCATGTGTTTTTTCTGTGCCCTCTGGCTCTGGTAGTCCGCTCTCGCCAGCCCGCCACTTCTTCAATTGATCACGCGTTTCTTCTGCAGGTCATGTCTCGCTTCTAGGCGCCCCCGCATCATCGGCTTGTCTTGAGTTGTGATTGCGTAGCCTTCTAAGGGGCAGTCATGACCAAGTCCTTTGTTCCGGCCTCGGGAGTACTCAATGGAAAGATCGCTGAGGTAAAAATATGTGAAATGTAGTCTGATCATTCTTGTTTTCCACTGTCGTATTAATTACGCTGTAGTTGTCACAGTTGTGATGTGTTTCAGATTCTTCCAAATCAACTGTATTTTGCATCATTTTCATCCCCTCCTTCTTCAGATGCGTTCACTCGTTATGTCAATATAGATGATAAGGTTTGTGTTCTTATCGCGCACTATCATTGCCATTGTTGCTCAATCAGGCTATTTTGCATTTGAATTTGAAAATAATTATTTTAGGTCCACTATGATCCATTCTATACCGATTATGGCCCTCTTAATCTCTCAGTTTTATATCGGTTCACGCAAAATCTACATTCCATGGTCGAGGTAGTTTGACTATTTTTCTCTGCAGTCATTTGAATTGCATTGAAGGCTCGAACAAAGAGGAAAATCATTGTATTTACCAATGCAAAGGATACGGATAGAGTAAATGGAGCATTCATAATGGCTGGTTATTTGGTTTGTGTTTTATATTTTGTTTTTGGTTAACTTCGTTATTTCAGATGATCTACCATAATGTAAAGGCCGATTTTGCATATCTAAAGGTGCAGGTGCGCATGAATACTATCATTCTGTTTTAAATTATGTTTCACTTTCTAGATGGCTGAACCTCCAACTTTTATCGGATTTCGGGATGCGGCGATGGGTCCTTCGACTTACGATCTTCATTTACACGATGTTTTACGAGGACTTGAGCAGGTAGTCACCATTTTCTATTCGATTCAATTACCTACATCTGGGATTCCCGCGCTTTTATGATTCAAAGATAAGAATATGTGTGAGGTGTGCATACGATGGCAGGTTCTGCGTGAACCCTGTGCCTTTTCTAATCTGGTTCACGTTGGTTGTTGTTTGTTTGCTTGTCCGTACAGTTTCCATTTGACCAGACGTCTTCTCGTAGGATTGATCTTCCTATTCTTTGACGGAGTAGGTATCTCTATGTTTATGTTCTCACCACACTTTCTCTCTTCTTCCCTCCCACGATGAGACTTCCAAATATTTGCCTTCTTCCCCCGTAATTCCGATCATTGGAAGGTACAAGCAATGAGACACCATCTTTCACCTGCAATTAGATTATATGTGAATTTGCAGGGACTGGCACACAAATGGTTCGATGTGGACAACTTCGATGCGGATGAGTATGAATTCTATGAGAGAGTGGAGAATGGAGACTTCAACTGGATTATCCCTAATAAGATTCTTTCATTCTGTGGACCACATGAGAAGAGTATTGTTGAGAATGGTTAGTCACTAATGCACATTTCTCATTTCTTGTGTTGATTCATTGTTCAGGTTACCCATATCATGCACCTGAGGTGTACTTTGACTACTTCCGAGAGCACAACATCACTACGATTGTCAGACTGAACATGCGCGTTTACGATGCGAAACGGTATCGTATTTAAAAAAATCTCACATACAGGGTACTAATGCAAAGGCCCGGACTCTAGTATATTGTATGTTACTGTAGTATACTATTTTGTTACAGTAACCTTTTACTACTGTATCCTACCGTAATCCTACAGTATATTACAGAAGCATACAATAACTTACAGTAACATACAACACACTAGGGTTTAGGCATTAGCAGAAATTCCACAGACAGTTATAAATTTGTTGTAGATTCACCGACGCGGGTTTTGACCATGTTGATCTTTTCTTCATAGATGGATCCACACCTTCTGATGATATTGTACGCAAATTCATCAAGGTAATACATTTTCACTTGTAATTTACAGTATTCATTTCATTCTCTTAAAGTACTTGCTTACTTACGATGTGATCATTTTCAGGTTGTTGACAATTCGAAGGGCGGAGTGGCCGTACATTGTAAAGCTGGTAAGATTATACTCGATTTTTTTACTATTTACTTTTTGGTCCTTTGTTATCCTCATAATTCATTAGGTCTTGGTCGTACTGGTACATTAATCGCCTGTTGGATGATGAAGGAATACGGTATCTCTGCCCCTGAGTGTATGGCTTGGCTGAGGATATGCCGGCCAGGATCCGTCATTGGACCACAGCAGCAGTTCTTGGTCAGTGCTTTAGCTATTTTCGACTTTCTGATTAAGTTGAAATCTTATTGTTCAGTTTTTTTTCCATCACGACCATGAATTTGACCAAGTATAATTAAACATGATTGTTGTTTATGATGTAATTCAGCTGGACAAGCAGCAGTTGTGTTGGGATCTCGGTCGTGCTTGTCATTCACTCGCTAAGAGGAGACATACACCCAATGGAAGTACTCCAAGCACTCCAAAGAAGGTATGTACTTTGATAAGTGTTGTTATTCGAGTCAATGGGTAGACGGTTGATGTATCAGGTGATGGTATCTCGTCTCGTGAGCAAAGTGGATGACATTCGATTACAGTCTGAAAGGAAGAAGGAAAGACCGAATGAATTGCCAGTCAAGAATGGAGTCATCCCCAAGACATCCAATCGTATCAACCTTGAGGTACACAATTGAATTATTTATCTTTTATACTACAGAAAATAAATGTTTTATGAATTTTTAAAATGAAACTTATGTTTAGGAACAATTGGATGCACAAGGGAGATCACAGGGAGATCGTCTATTGGCATGCAAGGCTCGACATGCTTACTTCACTTCGCCAACTACTCCCATAAAACCCATGCACTACATACAGGTGTTCTATCTAAAAGATGTCTTCTTATGGCACTGTACATATATGATATTTAGACTTGAATAGCGTCATTTTCAGCAATCAGCAGGAGTATCATCAAGTGTTCGCACATCGGGTGGAGTCTCTTCTCGTATTGGAGCTGCACGTAACATCCTTCAATCTCCGGTATTCAAGACTTCATCTTCTCGTGCTGAGATTATCCCTGTGAGTGTCACTTATCCTCTTTCCCCTCTTTGTCGTCGACCCTCACTCAATTTCATCCCTCACCTTCCGTTCCTCCATCCTGTCCCTCCTGTTCCCAGCAGATTCTGCTGAACGAGTCATCTCACACTGCACATACTGTAGAGAGAAAGGCAATCCAAGTACACTTAATGTCCTCATTGTCTCTCGTAGAGACACTCACTCAGCTAGTCAGTATTCCTTTCTCTTTAGCTTTTCACTCCGCGTTAAAGGAGCTGTACCACGAACTTTTTCGTATAAGGTGGAAGTGCCACTCGATAGGGGCCAACGTGGGAAGTGGAATGCCACCTTGCTCATCGTTCACAGGCTTTTCTCCGATTTATGGTGAATGTTCAAAGTTACGGGATACTGTAGATATTGGGGGTGAGGAAGGGGTCGAGAGACAAGAGAACCGATGAGGTTCAGACAGAAAATATTTTGCTATTGCTATGAGTCAGAAGCGAAATAGGCCTAACTAATACAAATCATTTTCTGTCTGAATCTCATCGGTTCGCTTGTCTCTCGACCCCTTCCTCACCCCAAGATCTACAGTATCCCGTACCTTTGAACATTCACCATAAAACGGAGAAACGTCTGTGAACGATGAGCAAAGTGGCATTCGACTTCCCACGTTGGCCCCTATCGAGTGGCACTTCCACCTCATACTCGAAAAAGTTCGTGCTGCAGCTCCTTTAATGTGTTCTGCAACCCTGCACGGTTTTTTCCCTGGCACAATTGCCAAATTTGCCACAAAGTGGCCTCTGGTGGTGTGGGAGTATTTTCATTTTTCAAAAGATATTTGTTTACGAATGGTGTGCTGTGATTTGCGAATGTTGCACGCTTTGCTTACTCATTCTTGTACCATTTTGATTTCTGTAAAGAAAGTCGTGTGCTAATAAGTCTTGTGGTTGTTTTCTGTTGTACCAAGATGTTGTTACATGCGTTAGTTGTCTAGTAATAAAATTGATTTCAATTTCTTTTCATTGTTGAGTGTAGTGTATGCATCCGTTTGTTAACTCACTTCACGGCTTCAACTCACGTGTTCATTTCTTCTCTACGTTCCTATTGCATCCACATTCACTTCATCTCCATTGGTCAGATCTCTTTTAGATCTCTCGTGTCACCGTCACTGAAGCCAAACCTGTTGCTACCAAATCGACATCCACGCTTAAGAAGCTTAACTCTGGGTAAGATCATCTTTTATTGTTCCTCGCTAGAACATTATGACTAAAGCCACTTCAGAATACGCCAACAACCATATCCATCTGGTGTTCGAATAGACATGCCACCATCAAACTATCAATTGAGGTCTCGAAGAAGTTTCTCCCCAACAACATTCGAGGTTTGATCTCATATAGACTTGTCCCCCTAGCTTCAGCTTTGCAGTCTGCTAAGACACTTCCGCCGAATGCTGCAGCTCTTGGAGCAGTGACCGTAAGACGGTCTAACAAGAAAAGGCAATCTTAACCTATTATAAATTAAATAAGTTATTGTGTTAGCATCGCTACCTCCTGAACATTCTTCCAGTCCTGCTGTATTTGAATCTTGAAATCCAAGTGATTCCTGTCATTTATTTTTGCTGTTCATGGTGCTGCTATCCTTTCTTCGCTGCCAAATTCTGCTTCATTCACTCGTCTGCTAACAATTGTACAGTAGTTTGTTGTAATTCGCTTTTTATGGGCATTTAAAGTGTGCTAGACCTGATTTGTGTCTTGTTCTACACAAAGCAATGATAAAAAATATTTAGTTTCCAAGTCGACTTTATCACACTGTAATATGTGCAGCACTGCAAGAGATGTACAGTAATGTACAGTAGTCACACATGCAGTTTAATACGATACTTGACGAGGGCTCTGGCGATTCTTCCACATCGAGTATGTCGAGATTTGCGATTCCACGCTTCGAAAAGTGTTTGTGCACTCTGAAGTGATTGTTGTCTTCTGTTGGAGCCAAGGGATGTAGTTGACCTTTGGCCATGGAAGTGGCCAATCGAGTTCATTGGGAATACGTCCAGGGGGAACGTTTCTCTCAATCCAGTACATAGTCCAGAATGTAATGAGACGTCGAAAGGGACGATGGAAGGTCCTCTGACGGTGTGGAACATATGTGTATGCATGGTAGTAGCTGAACCACTAGACGTAATTGTCCCAATTACAGTATAATGCCTGAAGAATAGACTGCAGATCCAGTATCCGATGACAACGTCCACAGTATAGTGTGCCCGTGAGATAACCGCTCCCACCATGGCACCGACATTGAAGCACATGAGCAACTGTATGAAAGATCGTTGACCTCGAGTTGGCAACCAAAATAGTACAATTCGTAGTGGCCACAGTGACTTGGGTGAATAGTGGTTAAGCATGAAGCAACAGAGAGAAGATGCGGTTGTGTGGCCAGAGAAGAGCATATCTCCACAGAATATTCTATTTCCTTTTCCCAGCTTGACCTGATAAGAATCTTTTCATTCCCTGGTACTTGTGAAGCTTACTTGTAGTCCGAATGTGTAGACCAAACTAGCAAAATTGTTGAATATCGTGTGATATGGAGGCTCGTCCTGATCTGACGGCTCCATGCAGATGCTGATTCATGTTCCTTCCATCCATGGTACCGAGCATGTGTTCTTACTCGCCGTTGTCTTCAAACGACGGAGGAATATTAGTGACGCTTATCGTGCAAGCTCGCATGATGTAGAGTATGCTCGCAATGTAAAACAGCCGACGCATTACTATTGATCTGTGGAATATCATAGTATACGATGATCAGTTTTGAAGGTAGAAACCTGTGCTTGTGGAAGAGACTGATAAAGAGAATGGTACATGTTGTGCCAATGGTGGCAAATATGTCAAAGAGTGTTCTGTAGTGCTCTTTCTGAATAATCAATGAATGTATGAGATCGGGCAGCGGATTTCTGAACACAAAATATATAAATTTAGTAGTTGAGATTATCTAACCTTCCAGCTATCTCTGAAGCTCCTGCTAATGCTAGGTGGTTGAGACAAATTGCAGCGATTAGTAATGCGAAGATGCAAAATGTTTTCTTCCATTCTGGCTTGTATTCGGCGGGGTCTATAAAACGAAGTTGAAGGATTTGTCTATTTGTTGATGTCACCGTAGGTCGGCTTAGACACCTGCGAATCATTGTCATCTGGATTGAAGCTTGTTCTTTCTGAATGACGCTCCACATTGTGGTCCATATATATGGAGAGGATTTAATTAAATGTAGTACCTGCGCAGAAGTTCACCCTTTCAGATTTCTGTAATGGACTGCGTGGCTCTGCAGTAACATTAATTTGAAATGGCGCTATTGACGGTATTCACCGAGTATTGTAGATGGACTGGCATCATAGGCGGAGTTTGTGTTCGACCGAAAAGGCGAAGGACTGCGAACGGCCATGAACACCGAGAGGAATGACACGAATGGGTTGTGCAGTGCACAGTGTACACGAAATATATCAATTTTTGAAATCTTATTATTCTTATTGGTTTATTTAAAAAATTAAGAAATTTATTGTAGATCAGCTCCGTTTTCGCGTGCCCATTTGCGGATTGTGTTGGTTATTGATTCGATTTGTGAGTGATTTCCACTCTGTAGATAATGCAAAACCTCCGACATATCCTTCCTGAAATAGTGAAATTATTGATAATCATATTTTCAAAAAGTGCTCACCCTGAGCATTTTCCCTTCACGAGTAACATAAACTGTCCAGCGACAGCTGCCCTTTTGCCCATCCAATGATCAGGAGAGGGATCGATCTTCTCCAGAGCATCGAATGCTCGAGCAGTACATGCGTATTGACCCGTCTGCAGAAATTCACTATTTAGTCACTGTACTTGATCGTACTTCAAATGAATCATGAGCGATGATCTTCAACAGTTGGGGATGTTCATTTGGACTGCGCACTTTAGTGAAGAGATCCCACGCATTCTCTGGCTGTCGTGACATGACATCTGGTGAAGGATAAATATATTTCAAAAGTGCTACTTCTTACAAGCTCGGACGAGATTCTGCGTTAGAAGTGGGCTGTTGTAGCGTGTTATCTCGGACAAGCACTGGATGGCTTCGTCGTACCTACACCACCCTCGGCTATTCTTTTTCATTTAATAACCCTCTCACCTTCCTGTAAGTACGTAGGTTTGGCCTAAATTGAAGTTGAATCGATCATCGTTATAGAAATAATTCTGAATATTTCTTCATGAATGATCGTTCACTATTCGCGAACCTTGATGGAGACTAAATATACAACGACATCTTCGTATCTTCCACTGAGAAAGTGATGTGCAGCCATTGACAGACGACCCACTATTGTGTCTGAATTCGTCACTGCAAAAATGAATGTCCATTCATATCTGTACCGCATTCTGATGTGGATTCTCCAACGATTCTGAAGAAACTCTTGGCTGCATTGATATGGTCATTCTATATTGAAAGATATGTTTCTGTATTTGTGCCACTTCTTACAGAAAGGTTTCGTTGTCCAACTAGAAGATATGTGATTGCCTTCAATAGGAATTCATGTGGAGTTTGTGGATCGAGATCATTGATCAGTTTGTATGCAGCGTCAACATCTTCTGAAAGATAAGTGTCATATTCATATTCCACTTAGCCTCTGCCTCTATTCAAGTGGTAGATGGTCAGATTGATAATGGCTTCCGGGACCATATCAATCAATGCAGGAAGAACCTTAATGACGTGAGTGCATCATTCATGGCAAGGATTAGACTTACTTGGAGGGCATTGGCACCACCCGAGAATATGACTTGATTATGTCTGAAAAGCAGTCGAACAGATGAATAGTAGCTATCTACGGCTGTTGTATCGATCTGAAGAACACTTCATTTGACATATCTGTTCAGGAAACTTACATTGACTGGCTGACCCAATTTGAAGTTAATACAGTTGAGCAGGTTTGTTGCAGCTAAGCTGTCTGGATATGACGCTAGGTATGCCTTGACGAATTCCTTTTTGATGCATCAATAGTGGTGTTAGAATTTACTATGATTATACCAATGCATTGTCGAAGAAATCAAGTTTGTAGTAGCACAGAGCAATATAGACATTCAGAGCCGTGAAGTTTCTGTTCTCTTCGAAAATCTTTGTGTAGACACCAAGTGCTTCATGATAGTGGAGACGAAGAAAATGAAGAGATGCTAGTGAGAGCTGATCTTCTATCGTTGCCTGATGAGTGATGAAGTATGGCGGAAGAATAACTCAGCTGAACCTTCAACTGAGAATGTCCTTTAAGTAGTTCCCGTTCATCGTTCTGTTTGTGTGCAATGTGTAGCAGCAAACGATTTTGAAGAGCACTTTTGGCACCTGAAATATTATGTTCTGCAGGATCTACAATTGGCGTAAATGTGCCTTTGTTAGCAGCGCTTTGTGCTTCTTTGATGAGTCCCAAGAAGTAGAGACAACATCCAAGATAAACATAGACTTCATCACTGCTCTCACCCCGAGAAAGCAGTCCTTCGTAGACCTGGAATGATGATGAGACATGTTGCGATGACACACAGTGTAGTGACATGCATCTGACCAGGATCATACACTCACTTCTTGTGCTTTCTGGATTTCTCCTGCTCGAAAGTAGCAATGCCCAAGCCATAATTCCAGAAATGGGTCATAATCATTGTTCTTTTGTGTGAACTGGAAGAAGAAGGGATACGGTTTATGTATGGTATTTGATGTATCAACCTGTATGTATGAGATGGCTCCTGAATAATCTTTGTTGTCAATGAATTGGGATAGTTCTGGTATGTCAGACTTCTTCTTTTTCTTATCCTCTTGTGCAGTTGGTTCCTTTCTTCTCGTCCCTCGATTACGGAACCGATTCAATAGCTAAAACATACATCCTCTTTCATAGTTAGGGTGACGAGACTAAAGGAAATTCACCCACCATCGCCATGTTGACTGCAGCTACTGAGCCTTATTCCCATGACAACGGGTCTATCCACATATCGCCCCTCTTTCACTGCTTTGTGTCCTGACCCACCGAATTCCACGCGCCCCATTGCTATTCTCGCTCCACTCTATCCCTCGCGCGAGTGTCGATGTATTGGTCACTTTACAGCTGCATATCTTTTTTGACGTCTGCCCTTGTCTCTTCCTCTCATTGCCATTTAATCTCATCCTCATTCTCCTTTTGATGTCAACACTTTCTTCTTGTCCATTTCTAGACCTTTTCGTCCTCGATTACCCGCTTTTTATGACTCGTGTGGAGGTCAAATGGATATTTTGTCCAGATTTAATTTGTAGGTTGGTTGATGTAGTATACGGAGGAAGACAAGGATGGCATCATTCACCAATCCACAACAGAGGGCATTTGTGTGCAAGAAGAACAGGTATGAGGGGATCAAACCATTCATCCTAGCCGAATATGGAGGGAGTATATAGATTCAGGGAAAAATTGTATATTTCCAAATATTTATTCATCTTTGACCC
>JACMIF010000142.1:0-26126 GCA_014805445.1 Diplogasteroides magnus | reverse complement strand
ACACTAATCACGGCACGTATTACCCGATTATGAGCTACCGATCCGGACAAAAACACACAAGACTCACCACGATCCACACTCCTGGATGACGAAACTGAAACAGACTCTCTCACGAGAAATCTCAGTGCTCACAACAGAGCTCTCACAGTGCCTCCACGGAACAGCGTTCCTGTTCTCATCTCATCCTGAACGCCAGTTGTTGTGTATTCCCAATACACGATGATCCGATATAGTAGAGAACTATATTTATTAGACGAGAGCACGGCCAGACAACAACTATCAAAAACTAACAGCGACCAACTCAGAGAGAGCGAACGACCTTCGAAAAGTTCGCTAGAGACGCATACACAAATCAATCAATAGTGCTAGAGTGCCAAACGTCGGCGAGACTACGGTAGTGCACACACACAATGGATTGCTAACTGTATAGGGCACTCATATACTACAACTATCATCAAGAACTAGATTTATTTGTTTCCAGTGAAGGGAAGTATCTTTATAGGGGCGAAAACGCGGATGAAGTGGAAGGACAACGAGTGAATGCAGAAGGAAGAATAGTGGGAGGAAATGGAGAAGGAGAAGGAACACCCTCTCCCAATGGAGATGATGAGAAAGTAAACACTCAAGAAGTGGATGAAATGCCACAACAAGGAATATATCAAGTCAATCTAGCATACAGGTACGGGCACATTGATTACTGTAGAAGAAGAGATTGTTCAGGAATACATTGCTTCTTTATCCTCGATCAGTTAACATGAGCACGAGATCGGGAACAGCCAGGAATATTTGTGTCAAGGTTATTCATTAGTTTATTATTTACAAATAAGTCGATATGTTTAGATCCAATTGATGGATTCGAAGGAAAGACCACAGAAAGTGTTCTTTGATAGAGAGACAAGGATGCCTACTGCTGACTGTACATTCACATCTGTACTCTATCATGACAAGTCTCTTGATTCCATTTCCTTCCTCTATTCATCTTTTCGTCTTCCCCTGAATTGTTGTCATGATGTAATGATGTACATGTTTCAGATCACCAGTTGTATCAGATGAGATGAAGATGTCTCTTCCTGCTTCATTGGACGACGGACATCATCTTCTCTTCTCATTCTTTCATATTTCGTGCAAGACAACACAGAGAGACGAACCCATTGAATTTCCCCTCGGATACACGGTAATGACTTTGGCTGCACAATCTTGATCTCTTATATTTAGTGGCTTCCTCTATTACGAAACAACCGATTGGTCAGTGGAGATTTCGCACTCCCAATCGCAGTGGAGAAGCTACCACAGGTAAGAATTACCACAATATTGGTCAGTCGAAATGGGCGTCTTCTACTCGTTTTATGGCTTTATAGTAAACAAATATGGTGTTTGATTCATTCCAATTCAGTCCTATGGTTATCTATGGCCGGATGAGGCAGCCCTTCCCAATTCCAAATGGTTGGATGGGCATCGACCTGCATTCTCCATTTCATTATCTCCTATTTCATCCGTTCATCCTCAGGTGAACATTTCAACACATTCATACCTGGGCTAGCACCTCTACGTAGAGGTGCGGTTTCCCGGGAAATTTTTTTGGGAAACCCTCCCAAGTCAAAAGATCGTGATATTTGGGAAATTTTTAATAAAAAAAGTGTCAGAAACCCTGATTTTCAAAGAAAAAATAGTCAAAATCTGTCGGGAACCCTGAAATTTGTTTTTTGGAGACTCGCGATCACCCGGATTTTTTGGATTTTTAACCCTCTGTAGAAGTAGCCAGACCAGGCATGAACACATTTCTTGTTACTCATACTTCTTTTTACTTGAGGAATTGTCAATTATTGACATTTAGGATGAATTCGTGGAAGGATTTCTCTCCTCATTCGCTTCCCTTTGCTCTTCAAAGCCTTCATCAGAATCAGCCCTTCTCAATTCCATTCACGGAATCTGCAAGGTATTCCATTTCAGACTGTCTTATGTCAACACTGTACTACAATTATAGGCCCGTCCTGAACCGATGATTGCTTTCCTCTACCAAATACTCGATGCTCTTCTTGTTCTCATTGCAAATCCACCATATTCACGTATGTTTCGTTCTTTGTCATAATGCTGAAACAAAAAGGAAACGAAGAAGTAATTGAATTGAGTCTCTTGTTTCAGGGGCAGTCTCTTCGGCATGTTTCAGTACACTTGGTCAACTAGCGAAGATATGTACACGTCTCGTGGATTCAGGTGCCACATATTTATAGATTTTTATTTTTAAGATTAAGACAAATATATTTTCCACAATTTATTGTCTGTTCAATTCTTATTGTACTCAGGTGGAGATGCTCATGGAAGAGGACTCATTCTACCCACTTACGTTCACTACTTCAAAATGGCATCCAAGGGTACGAATCAATCAATAATTTCCCTTCCTTTCTCATCTCACTTGAGTAACATGCTAAAAGTTCAAAACATTTTCCCCTTTTTCGCAAAAAATATTTTAAAATCACCTTGGCGAGACAACTTTTTCTTTTCCTTGACGGAAACAAAAAATGCTCACCAAAATAAATTTGCAAAAATTTCGACCTTTTCCGAAAGAGCGACAAACATTCGGTAACAGTATTTTGAACTCCGCATTATCTGCAGAATCTCGTCCCCGATCCACTGCATGCAGAGAATTGGCCAAGGAAAGTGTACACTTGGCATCCCCTGATTCAGAGAAGATATTCGACATCATAGGTTATTTGAATTTTGTCTTATTTGACATATGGGAATTTTTCAGAAGACATGGAAAGATCAAGGAATGTGAAAGAGACTGTGGAGTCAGTGACACCAAACACTAACAAGGTGGGTCATATACAGCTGAAAATTGGGTTTATATTATTAGGTTGAGGCATCAGTAATGGCAGATCTATTTTCACATCGATTATCTTCGTACAATCTGATATTAGCCATTCACCGTAATTATCGTAGACTCCCCACAGAAGTCCTACTAGCTGCCACCATCATCAGCTTCTGCGGCAATAATGAGCCGCGGCGCGATTTTTCGAAGTTGGCCTATTCGCGCGCTTTTTCACCTCCACGGCATATTTTACCTCGCCCTGGCTCAGACAAAATTTTTACCTCGAAGATGTCAACAGACAAAATGTAGCCAGCCAGCTGGTCGATAACCTAGAATTTTTTTATGGGATCTCATTATTCGCGGAGTTACAGTGAAAATAGTGGAAAATTTTTTTCTACGTGCAGCTAGGACCTTGTGACTCTCCCAGTTGGCGGGTAATCGTTGGAGTATTAAAACTAGGATAGATGGATCATTTACGGCTTGAAATACGGCCACAGTATTCAAAAATGTTGTTTTTGGGCCTATACCGGTATGATTTTTTTGACAAGAACATTAATAATATACCCCGTTTTGATTTTTCCGGGCTCCCCAAACAAAGTTTTAATGCTCCTACTATTACTCGCCAATTGGAAGAAGCACAAGGTCCTAGCTGCACGTAGAAAAAATGTCGATTTTTGCCACTATTTTCTCTGTAATTCCGCGAATAATGAGATTTGAACCCACAATAATTATGGGTTATCGACCGTCTGACTGGCTACATTTTGTCTGTTGACACCTTCGAGGTAGAAATTTTGCCTGAGCCAGGGTGAGGCAAAATGTACCGTGGAGGTGAAAAAGTGCACGAGTAGGCCAACTTGGTAAAATCGCGCCGCAGTTAATCATTGCCTCAGAAGCTGATGATGGTGGCAGCTAGTGAGGACTTGTGTGGGGAGTCTACGATAATTACGGTGAATGGCTAATATAAGATTGTACGAAGATAATCGATGTGAAAATAGATCTGTCATTACTTATGCCTCAACGTAATAGGTAGACAATTTCTGCATTTCTCATTCGTATAATCTCCGCCGAGCTCTTATCTCTACGTTCGACAAACAGAAACCCTTGCTGAAATGATGTCAAGTATTTCTTCATGTCGTTCTTCTATCTTACAAAAGCATACATTTGAATATTTTCAGTTGTTACATGAAGAACTGGCAGAACTGTGGACATCTTCAAGTGGAGCATCAAGGGAAATGGCATTCCTCAATTCATTCTTCTTCCTTGAACTCATTGTATGCTATTTGTCTTTTTATTCCATATATATCTCGCATTCTAGGCAAAGTCAATGGCTGAATTCCTCTCCATGACTGGTAGACTCTTCCTTCCAAGAAAGTCTCGATTCTCTGATCGTTTTCTCAAATCCCTTGCTGCATTGTCCGAGATCATGACTCAAGAGGTTTCCTCATTCTTCCATTTTCCCTTTTCTACCGTAATCCTCTAGGTGATCTCTCGATGTCTTCCCGATCTTCGTCTTGCATCTTCATTGTGTTCTTCATGGGCCTTCTTCCTTCGTGATTCACTTTCTCTTCTCGATCGTTCCTTTGCCCTTCGACTCGTTTCTCATTTTAACAGAGAACTCATCAATAAGATCAAGTAAGTCATTGGCAGTTGTTCAATCCATTGTTCTGTTTCAGTTCCTCTTCCGAATCTCTTTCCACTTCCCTTGTTCTTCTCAAGTTGAATCTTCTTCGTATCGTTTGCTCTCATGAGCATTTCATTGTATTGAATCTTCCCCATGCAGTGAATGGACAAGGAGGAGGATCCACTCAGACTCCCAGTCCCGGTTGATCTTTTTTATCATCTGTTTAGAGAGGGATCAACCTTTATCTGCTCAGTAGTACTTTCTTGTTCCGTTTACTTGTCAATATAATTCTTCTATTAGTCAATCCTTTCTTCTCCTCCAGGTTCAATGTCTTCCCCTGCCCATTCTTCATCTTCTTCTCTTCAACCACCTCCAAGTCCTGGGGGAAGTTCACTTGGAAGTAGGGATTCATCTGCAGGATCTCTATCTGCTGAATTGTCATCCGAGTACAGGTATCATTGTTCATTTCAGAGTTATTGATGACTTATTGTGTTATGTATAAGATGTTTGTTATTGCAGAAGTCGACACTTCCTCCTTGGTCTCATTCTCTCTGATCTGGCATGTATTCTCGAGTCATCTCCATCACCCATTGTCAGTTGAAGTCCTATTCCGACTTCCATATAAATACCGTATACCTATCATCACCTGGTATAATTTGAGGTTCGATCCCGTGTATTGAGTCTCATTTGTTCTCTCTTGGCTGCACATGAGGCCGATACGAGAATGACTGATGTATCTATGAGAAATAAGGTGGGTTCATCTATTTACTGAACTTTAAAAAAAATTTGATATAGGTCGACTTTCTTCCATCTACTTTATCTTTGCACTTTCTTGATTTGTCGAATTACCCTGTTTGTACTAGTATTGCATAACAGGTTGCTTGTCTGTACACTCCTCTACTTGGAATTGTCTTGGACTCTGCCTCCCTTCTCTTTGATGCATCCGATGGGGGAAGACACAGTACAAGTACTCCTTCATCATCAAGACTATCTGCACATAGACACAGACATGACAGTGACAACAGGTATTATTCATATCCATTCATTCACTCTGATCATTCTCTTTGTCTTGAGATCATCTCGATCTGGAGTGGATCTTCATGTTGCATTGGCCATTGCGGGAATGGGTGATGATCAATTGATGGGAGGGGAAAGTATGACTAGTCCAAACTCTATACAGAGACCACAACTCAATGTTGAACAGACTAGACAGGTTTGTACCATTCAAACACAATTCAGGAACCTATTGTAGAGGTCGACGAATATGTTTGTAACTGTATGATTTGTTTCAGCTTCTCGTATCCCTTGTATGGGTTCTTCGTAACCTTGACAGAAGTGGCCTCCGTGCATGGATGAGAGAACAAAGTCCATCTCGACTAGTTGCTCTATTGGATGTTGTTGCTCTTGCAGTCAGTTCATTCGAGTACAAGACACACTCACGGGTTCGTTCCCTTCACCTTCCCTCACACATGATCTGTGTTCAGGATGAGATCCTGGAGGGAGTGACAGAGGCGAGAGATCTGGATGAGACAATCATTCCAGAAGGAGGAACATTGAATAGAAAGAGAGAAGGAGTCAGGTGGAGGGAGAACATTCTTAATGTTTCCGCCGGTGAAGGTGGGATTTGTGTTTCATTTCGAGTTCATAACTGTTTTTTTGTGATTTGTTGATTTCTCATGTACTGAATTGTTTTCAGATTCCTCTTCTCTTCATCTGGAGTCTCTAGTCTGTGCTGAAGTTACTCTTACTGTAATGGATACACTGGAGACAGCATCACAGGTCTGTTGTTTTTATTTGTTCCAAACTACACAATGCACCTTTCAGGTTGTATCATCTCCAGGCTCTGATCATCTTCTCTTTCTCCTTCCACTTCTATTCCGATTACTAGTGAGTATACATTTGAATGAGATTCAATATCCTTCTCCTCCAGATGCACATTCTCTCATGTCGCCAGTCTGTTTCTGTACTCGAATGTGTTTTCGCCTCTCAACGAACATTTGTAGTCAAGTATCCAGATGTTGTCTTTGAACAGGTTTCCACTTCAATCGATAATCTTTATCTAATCACTACTCCATTCAGGAAAGTGATCAGTGTGGAGAGTTGTGTCTACAGTTGCTTAGACATTGTGCATCTCTATTGGCAGGAGTGAGAAGTCATGTGAGTCTTTCCTTTCACTCTCATTCCATTCCCTTTCCATTCAGGCAGCAGCATCTGCATATCTTCTTATGCGTCAGAGTTATGAGTCCACATCATCCCTTGCCCGTGTCAAGATGCACTTTACAATGAGTCTATCTACTCTTGTATCCAATGGGACTCGTTCGGGTACATGGCTCAATGAGGACTGTCTACGACGATCACTTCGAACTCTACTCAACTATGCACACAATGAATCCTCTTCTGCACTCAACACCAGTCTACAAAGCTTCTGTGAACAAGTGAGTTATCCCTGCCTCCAATGGGTGTACACCGGTAAGTTGACGTGGCGCAGTGGTAAGGCGTTTGCCGTGTCGTCCAGCGGTCGCTGGTTCGACCCCTCTCCCCGAGGAAAATACCCATCCACATGATTACACTATTTGCTACTCTTGAGGTCACATGATGACAAACACACCTTTGTGAATGATGGATGAATAGTTTTTGCCAAATTTTGGAACATGTTTTTCTATATTTGTATAGGGACATTAAAGTGGAAGATGTTTGTTTCAGGTGAAGGATTTGGTGTTCAACATGCACATGATACTGTCAGACACTGTGAGAATGAAGGAATACGCAAATGACTTCGAGATGAGCATGGATCTCATACACAGAGTTGCCAAGGGATATCAGAACAATCCTGATCTCAGGTATTCACTTTCCCTATTCGTCTTCATATGTGTCTCTTTAGAGTGACATGGCTACTCAACATGGCATCTCGTGCAGCAGAAAGAGAATGTTTCGCAGAGGCTGCACAATGTACTATTCATGCATCTGCACTGGTTGCAGAGTGAGAACATCCTTCGTTCCACTCAATCAATCGATACATTCAGATATCTTGCTATGCTCCCATGTTCTGGTCATCTTCCTCATGGAGCAGCCGCCTTCTCTTCACTATCAGAGAACATTTTGGAGGAGAGTGCAGTCTCTGATGACGTCATCTCTCCTGATGCAGAAGGAATCTGTGAAAGTAGACACTTTTCAGAGACTGGACTTGTCCATTTGGTTCGTCCTATAGTCGGAAGCTGAAGTAGACTTCTTGTCTTTTCAGTGCGAGAAGGCATTCCTCTTATTGGAAAGAGCTCAACAATACGAAATGATGCCTGTTCTATTCCAGGTGAGGGATATTGTTATCACAGATCTTCTGGGAGAGTGCAACAACCACTGCCACAGCACTTTTCACAAACATTGATGAAAATATTTTACCTTGACTATATCGACCACGCTGATCACGATGGCGTGCTTCATTTTGCATGAAAATGCCTCATTGATTTTATATGCCCTTAGGCCATTTTTGCAATTTTCACATTTTTGGCTTTTTTGACCCTGTTACAATGCAGGGAGGTGATAGAGATGTCAATAACGAACTTGCCATAGAAATTTGATGTATGGTACTGTATGCAAATTTTCCAATTATTGCATTATCAAAGTTTCAATGATTTTTCCTGTAAAATGTGAAAATTGCAAAAATGCCCTAAGGGCATATAATATTAATGAGGCATTTTCATGCAAAATGAAGCACGCCATCGTAAACAGCGTGGTCGATATAGTCAAGGGAAAATATTTTCATCAATATTTGTGAAAAGTGCTGTAGCACCCTCTCTGCATCGTGCTCCACTCTCTGAGAAGACCTGTGTTATGTGTACTCTTGGAATGATTGCAGTCTCCTTACATGCAAAAGTAATGAATTGATTGTGTTCAGATAGTGGAGCCCATTCTGTCCTCGAATAGAGATTTCCGTCGTTTGTCTTCTCTTCATCTCAGATTGGGAGAGGCCCTGTCAAGGATAGAAATTCAATTGAGAATCAAGGAAGACATTGCAGATGCATGGTTGAGTCCACTTAGAAGGTATTCGATAAACACAGTACCCTGAAAGGACTAATATGGATTGATTGTAGTGCTGACAGACGCTGTTTTGGTACATACTTCCGTGTGGCATTCTTTGGATCGAGATTTGGAGACATTGATGGAGAGGAGTTTGTATACAAGGTTAGTATTACTATTGCTCTAAAAGTACGCTAGTGTCCGTATTTCATACCCAAAAAGACTGATCCTGATCCGTGGTACAACAATGTAAATGAGTGTTTAGTTGTTTTCACTTGAACTTTGTATTTAAAAGTAAATGAATGATTGAGGAGTCTCCATTCACGAAGTTGTCTGAGATAAGTTCTCGTCTGGAGTCATTCTATGCAGAGAGATTCGGAAAGAATGTCGTTGAAGTCATCAAGGACTCGAACACGGTGGGCTTTTTTAAATATTTAATTTTTGAAATGACTTCTCTTCAGGTATCCCGTGATTCCCTGGATTCCAGTCGTGCCTTTCTACAAATAACCTACGTGGAACCCTATCTAGATGTATGGGAGAGAAAGAGGAGAACGACATACTTTGAGAGAAGCCACAGACTCACAAGGTATCGTATAATCATTTGTGATGCTTGCATTTGACGATAGACTATTTACCTGTTGGTTGCTTTGACTGACTGATCGTATGCAGATTCGCATACGCAACTCCGTTCACTCGAGATGGAAAAGCACACGGAGAATTGAAGGAACAGTACAAGAGGAGAACCATTCTTACTATACACAACAGGTCAAACAGACAATTATCCTTTTCCTTTCTATTGTTATTCTTGATTTACCAGGAACCAAATGCACAAAGTCAGTATTTTATGTCAAGAATTTTTGTACAAAGCGATGGTGACCTGTTCAGTTTCCCCTACGTGAAGACTCGTATTCGTGTGGTGGACAGAGAACAGAAAGTACTATCGCCTATTGAGGTGAATGGAGAATAGGATACTGTAGAGGGCATTCTACTAGAGATCATTTACAATATCATGGAATCTCGTATCCTTTGAGGTTGCAATCGAAGACGTCGAGAAGAAGACGAGAGAATTGGCTGCAGCTGTTGCACAACAACCACCAGATGCTAAGATGTTACAGATGGTCCTACAGGGATGTATTGGGACTACGGTCAATCAAGGACCAATCGAGGTGAGACTCGGACTATTCGAACTAGTCTTTATTCTGGTAGTTAACCTAAAGATATGAGTTGCTTCAGGTGGCCAATGTCTTCCTTTCCTCTGTTCCCACTGATGAAAGAGGCAAACCAGTGAACAAATTGCAGAACAAACTGAGACTCGCATTCAGAGACTTCTCCAAGAAGGTATGTACTATTTGAATACATCGTTTTTCAAGAAATGTATTTTGTTTGCATTGGTTTCTTTGTCTGCAATTTGTATGAGTCGATCTTTTCCTTCACAATCAACATGTGATCAGGGGTGGGATTTTACGTTTACGCAATTTTACGGATTTTACGGTGTCGAGCCGTAAAATTTTTACATTTACGGATCCGTAAAATTTTATCCGTTAAATCCGTAAAATTTTTATCCTCGTTGTTGCTTAACATTTTGATATATTTGCTCTCGAAAATGCGATATTTTGATCAATTTCCGCCAAAACGATCGTTCAGTCACTGTGTTCTGTCAGTTTCTCAATAATGGATATCTGAACGGTTATTAATATCTTAACAGTTATTTCTACTACGCGCCTCACACAGATTCCGCCCTGCCTCTCCTTTCATGCGCTACCTATTTCGTCGCTAAGGGATATGTTTCAACTGTGAGGTATATGATAAAAAGGGACTATATCTCGAAGGAATCATTAAAAATGTTCCTTGTTTTCCCTTGTTTTGAGCAATCTTAACGAATTTTACGGTTTTTACGGAATTTTTCGGTTTTTTAAACCCGTAAATTTTACATTTTTACGGATCCGTAAAAATTTAATTTTACGCCCAACCCTGCATGTGATGCAACTTCATTTCAATATCTAAAGGTCTCATTAATACTCTGATCTCATCCATAAATAGAGTCTCAATCTCCACTCTCAGCTTTAAATGGTCATTTGTGCACGGTTTAACTATCTATGATATATGCCTACTCTATGAGCCTTCTCTCATTTTCTCTTCCATACATTTGCTTTTTATTCTCTTCCATCTTTCCATTGTTCCATCAATGTACTGTGCAATGGACCCATTGCACTTGAATATCTCTCTTTTCTCTCTTATCATTCTTATCTTCTCATTCGATGATAATACCACGTGCAACATTCCATCATTTCCTCCTTTCCATACAATCTCTTCATATTCTTCCTTTTAGTGTGCAGATGCTCTTGTTCTCAATAAACAACTCATTCAAGTGGATCAGCTCGCATATCAGGTACACACAAACAATTCATTATCAACTTGATGATTCCCCATTTTGAGAACGAATTGCACAAGAACTACGTGGAGTTCACGAAGAAGATGGCACCAATGATGGCCAAAGGGACTGTCAGACCTCCCTCTGCACTACTAAGGAGCACTCCTGTTACTGTTATATGATAGTCTCCCATCACGATACAATTGGGAATACTGCAGACGCTTCGATGATTCATAGTTTTGTTGATTGGTTGTGTACCTGACATTGTCAATGAATGATTGCCCGAATAGACATTGATCTACACCCCTTCCCTTTGTTTATCCATTCTTCATCCACTTCCCCATTCAGTTTATCACGTTCCATTCCCTTCCATGCTCATATTCTCGTCTCTTTGCTTATCATTCCTTTTAATTGTAGATATTTACAACTGTAGATAGTCGTTTATAGATGTTCACTCATTTGTACTCATTCATTTTCGTATCTCAAAAGGGCCAAGCTCTCCATTCATTGCTTTACTTCTCGTACTACGCTTTTACATTCATAATAACGCAATCGGTTCCCTTATGCTTTCATAATAACATCCTTTTCAAGCGCCTTATTCTATCAAAAGATCGGTTACTCTACAATATGGTTCAGAATAGGAAGATAATTATGTATTTCTAGGAGAATAAACCATTTATTACAACATTTGTTCTTGGCGTGAATCGGTTCGAGACCGTGGGATACCTTATCTTTGAGACTACCGTACCCTTTCGTGCCGTAATCTACAATGGTGCTGGAATTGGAGAGTGCGCTTGTGGGGAGTGAGGAACTTCTGAAGGCAATGGAAGGAGATACGGAAACACTGGGAGTGGACAGAGGAGAAATGAGTGGTGAGTCGAGACTATCGATGAGAATGAGAATTTTAGTAGCATTAGATCAGCAATTAAAACATTTGCATTTTAGAGCTAAAATTGCTCTATTAACAATGTAAGCCTATAAGAGTCTTTTCAGCTTCTCCATCGTATCTCTTCAATCCTTCTGCCCTGACTCCTCTCATCGTGGGAAATCTACCTGTCGGACTGAAAGTGCGTCCTCTTCACATCGATGACTACGACAAGGGGTACGGTGTTAGGGTTACTGTAGATGGATACGGTATTACCCCCTCATTGCAGTTTCCTGCAAGTACTGTCCCAGTTAACGTCGGTTGGAGATGTGACGAGATCTGTGTGGGAGGAAAGATTCAGGTTATGCTTTGTGATGAGCAGTTGTCCATTCACTTTCGGATCGTCATTTTGTTTAATGTTTAGGACTATGCAACAGACTCGTCCCTCTTCCTACTACGTATGCGTTGTCGAGGATCTCAAGTGAGTACTGTAGCATATGTGTCTTGGATTAGTGTATGATGTTTTGCAGTTCGGGTCGCGTTGTGGGATCGGCGACTCTGGTTCTTGAGTGGAAGTTCATCCATGGTGGAGGATCGAGAGGAAGAGTAGAGGATGTTGTAGTAGATGAAGGACAAAGAGGAAAGAAGTTGGGAGTCACACTCAATAGGATACTCGCTAATCTGGCTAAGGAGGTACAGTACCTATTCATTGCAGCTGAATCAATTTATGATGACCCTTTCAGTTGGGAGTGTACAAAGTGTCTCTGGAGTGCAAGGACAAACTCATCTCATTCTACGAACAGTTTGGATACAAGAAGGTGGACATTGCATTGAAATGCATCACAAACTGAACAATTGCAGGACTTGGGCAACAATTTCCTCGTGCAAAGATTCGATGGACAATCGAAGATTTGAGAGAATTCATTCACTTTCCATTCAATATCCCCATTCTCATTTTGTTACATGCATTTGATAGGCACTTTGTTCTCCTTTCCCTTCTTCTCTGTACAATTCTTGCAAATTTCTCTTTCTTCCTTCATTTGTGTGTCTATTCTGTGAGTATTCTTCTCCATATCATCCGCATATTATACGAGATTATGCCATTTCCATCCGCTATGCGTGTCAGGTTGTAATGTGATAAGAGACGAAAGAGTAGTGATAAAGATTGTTATTTAGGTACGGTAGCGGTCATCGACAGAGTACTGTAGCTGTTTTAGCAAGGAAAGGAAGTGAGGAAGATACGGGCATGCAATGAGCTCCCAGGTATTCGAATGAACCATTGTTTTAAATGGGAAATGAGTTTAGATTCCAGCCCTTGCACGATTGGACGCCCGTCACGAAGACTACGATAGAGAGTGGCGATTCCATAAACTACCCAAGGTAAGCACTTTGACCCATTTCACTGCCCCCACCCATCTACCGTATTCCAGGAGAGCGTAGCGATTGCCCGTAACCTTCTACCCGATCCCGAGGCAGAGGCTCATCCCACTGCGAGAAACGAGAGCACAATCAATCAGGACAGGAAGTACTGTAGTGAAATGGGTTGTGGAATTACTGTAGATACAGTAGGTGGCAAGAGACGGGACTTGGTCGCATCAACTTGGTGCCTTTCAATCCTCAATCCACACCACGATCGTAAGAGGTACGATATTTGAAGTGTTAAATAATACGCGTTGATTACAGTAGACAATGGGTAACGAGTCATCTCGAGGAGGAGGAGGAGGAGGAGGAGGGAATGGAGGGGGAGGAAGATCAGTATTCTCAAGGGCAAAAGGAATTGTTGTTGTAAGAGAAGGACAGACAACTAAACAGGACGATCCCAACGATGATCCTGATCTCAAGAGACTCAGGGTATGATGTGTGCTCATTTCACTTGAAATGTCAAGTTTAAGGAAATGCCTCGTTTTCTTCCTATCCTTCGTTCATCTGTAAACAGAAGAGATGTGAGTGAACATCGTGCCATCTCTCCTCGTCCAATTCTACAGGTACTATAGTGAAGAGAGTTGATGATCTCTCCCTCTTTGAGTTGACTCTTCGTCTATCGAATCATTTCTCTCTTTGTGCAAAGGCAGTGAGTCAGAAACAGAGCAATCTTACAGCAATGATCAATTCAGTGAGTATTTGTATTGGGGGGAATGAATGGAATGAATGATTGAAGGTTGATGCCAAGACAATTGAAGTGACAAAGACAATGAATGTAAGGAAGAAGAGTTTGGATGCATTGGGAATGGCACTTGGAAGAGTAAAGAAGATGAATGATGATATTGAGAGAATACATCTACTACTTGAATCACTCATTCCATCACTTGATTCACTTAATAGTATTCTTATTCCATCAGATAGACTACCTCCATTGTCACTTTCTTCCCTTCTTGATCCTCTTCCTCCTATTGATTCTTCTCCTCCTACTTCCTCAGCTTCTTCTCGTGGTCCTTCCTCATCCTCCTCAACTCCTTCTCATATTCCTTCCTCATCCAGAGATTCTCCTCGTAAACTTGCTCCCATTGAAGAAGTTAAAGTTGTCGATAAGAAGATCTTACCTAAGAAATGATTTTTATATTCCCATGTCCAATAATCATCAACTTCCACAAATCAAACTTTTCGTGATTCATCATTGTACATTTTATGTATGCATATTATCGTTGTATTGGTTGTCAGCTCATTCCATTCATCATATTCTCGTAAACATAATGCTGTATCCTGAGGCAATAAATTATTTTGGAATAAACGGTTACTGTAAAACGCAAATTGTTTGAGTCAGTTGTATACCTCATGTTGCACATTTGTGTCTGGCATTCTAACTGTAGCTATTAGTAGCTACCAATGTTTTCGGAGTTCAGACCAATTGGAGTGTCTCAGGGTGCAATATGGCTGCTCCTGACCTCTCGTTCATTCAACCGGATGTCAGTCTTGATGAGGTAAATGAATTGACAGAATTGTTGTGTTGATTGGAATTGTTTTGTAGATGCGACCAGTTGATCGTCGTCGATTGGCAGCAATGATGAATGCTGTATTGATGAAGATTGGAAGGTAATAGGGATGAGAGGGAAGGATGAGAATGGATCAATTGAGATTACTCGGAGAGACAGCCAAAAGAGGGGAGGAAGCACTTCTGAAGGCTGAGGCGCGATTGGATAAAGTGGAAACTGCAATGAGACTTCTCGAGGCTAAGGTATACTGTATAACTTATACACAAGTGATTAGAGTGCCAGCACAATGAAAGGGATTTTTTAATGAAAGTTCTTTTAGTTGCAACACATTAATCTGGAAGGTGACATCGTACAGCAACAACCGACAACGATGGCCACTCCTGTAGCGAATGTTGCGGATACGGTAGGACTCGGAGTTTGTATGTTTGATGATTATTTGCAGCCATCACCACAACCTACAATGGATGAAGTGAGGAAAGATGAAGAAGAGCGACAAGTTATTGTGGTTGAAGAGAAAGAAGAAGAAAAGAAGGAAATGAATGGAATGAAGATGAGAGATGATCCACGATACACAAAGTACTTCAAGATGGTCAAAATGGTCAGTGGCACATTTTCTAAAGTCTAATCTGCGATCTACAATCTAATGTAAATGAAAATTTCACCACGATTAGATGCTCATTGCAGGGTATTCAAGAAGAGGCCGTTCGTATAAAGATGCGTTCAGAAGGAGTCGAACCATCAATACTTGAGTCAGTTTGTCACTTATTCATGTTATACAGTAACTCTATTACAGTACTCCTGATGCAATATCTGATCTTCCTCCACCAATTGAAGAATCTGGATCATCATCTGATTCTGTCGCTTCCTTTTCCGATTCCGATTGATTTGTTGAATGTGAGTGAACATTAGATTTGAACATTCTTTCAACCATGATGATTCCCCTTTGGGCCCTCATCAAATTTGTTATCTTTTCCCTTTCATTCTTCCTATCCAAATGACCCTTATCGAGTGCAACACTGGCCATTCTTCCAATTGGCACATTGTCTCCTATTGCAATCCATTGTCTTTGACAGTCTTTAAATCATCACCTCCTTCCTTGGCCATCATATCGATTGCATAGTTGCTTATACACAAATTGTATCAATTAGCCTCTATAATGTAAATATCGGGTCTTCAACTGTGGTGCAACAACGGCTATTTGCACATTTACACGTTGATTAATATTGTGATACAAAAAGAGAAATAATAAATTATGGCAATATTAAATGATTAGTTAAGAACAGAAAGCGCCTCTTTCGTGTGTCATTGGATGTTTGGTACGAACATCGAGGCACTTTGAACATTTGACCCTTTCGTTTCATCTTATCTACCACTTCTATAACCTCCTCATTCTAGCTGGGAGCTTGGGGTTATTATTATAAAACTGAGCTAGAATGGCAGCTGCCTCTTGAGGCGATATGGCTTGTGGCCTGGGCTGTCCTCCATTCTCTTCAGGAGATGTGGTTGGAGGATCCTGAAACGATTCGTGGGATACTGTGGATGGTTGTGATTACAGTACCTGTGAGAAGAGGGATGAGTATGGATGTGGTGCAGCCTTGGGAGGAGATGGCGGTTGTGGAGGGTATCCCCATCCAGATGGAGGGTATGGATAAGGGGGTTGACTCCATTGAGACTGAGGAGGAGGACTTCGTCCAGCGGGATTAGGCCATGGTTGACTATAGGGAGGATAGTAGGGAGGATACTGCGAAGGAGGATAGTATTGAGAGTTGTACAGAGGAGGATTGAAGGGATGTTGAGGAACGAATGAAGGGAGAGGAGCACCTGAATATGGCATGTTTCACTACAAATGAAGGACAAGAAAGTACCTGGAGGCAGATGAATGAGAGTGGGAGGATCATTGGGTTTCTTGTTAGGATCAACGAGTAGGAATGTCTGAGGAATGGTGGAGTTTGGAGAGGATTTCTCTTGTTTCTGTAAAGAGTATTCTTTGTATGAGTACAAAACACATGACTTACCTTGATAAGATCTCCCACTCCAGCTGGAATCTCCCATGTAGAATATCTCTCAATCACAGGATCAGAGGGATTGCCACCCACATTGTATTGAGGACTGCCTTGTGGAAGGGAAGAAGAGAACAAATGAGAGTAAGGACCAGAAAGAACTCTTGAATTGATGGGGGGACTGGATGTGGAAGGAGTTTTTATAGGGACTGTACTTGACTGAGGAGATTGAGTAGGAAGAGTGGTGGGAGTGGGGAAGGAAGGTTCAGTGGGGAATGGGGTTGTGAACATTGTAGTGGGAACTGTAGATGGAGTGGCTGTCGTAGTTGGAATGGGATTTGTTGGGGGAAGAGTTACTGGAATAAGAGCTACTGCTGGCTGAAGAATGTTGGGATATGTAGGGATGGAATTGGGATTGACTACTTGAATAGGGACTGAGGGCATTGGAGGAATGGGAGGAGCGATGTGAGAAGAATGAATGACTGTGTTGGATGAAGGAGATGATTGTACTGCAGCCATTACAGGAGAGACTTGAACCATTGGTTGAGACACTCCAGGTGTTGATTGTTGTACTCCGATTGACAATTGAGGAACAATTACTGCTCCAGATGTTGAGGGTACTGTAGTGGCTGTTGTGGTGGGAATGGTTTGAGGAAGAGGAGCAGGAGTTGGTGGAGGAGGAGAAGGAAGAGGGACATCCAATCTGTTTCCATTCACATCCACTATCTCTCCCTTTTCATTGATATACAGAGATGTCATTCCCTTTCCTGTTCTACCGTATGACTCAGGACTAGCAATGGGAAGAGATTCTACATGAGGACGAGATTGAGGAATGATGTCATCGTTGAATGATTCCTCTATTCCTTCGATGTTATCAATCAATGGAAGAAGAGGACGAGAAACTAGCTCTTCCTGTGTTGGTGTTGGAGGGATTCTGTATGCCCCTGCGGATATCTTGGATGAACCTGAAAGAAGCGATCACTGAATAAAGAATTGGCTTCCCCACGTCGTTGTGACAAAGCGATTAGATATGTTTCTACTCACCGGGAACATAGATGAAGGATCTGATTGGTTGTTGTTGGATGGGCACTGCTGGTGGAATAGGGGCAGCTGTTGTGGTGGTTGTACCCAATGGTAGAGGAGGATAGGGCAGAGGAGACGAAGAATCGAACATTCTCTGTCGATACTCCTTGAACTTGACCTCGAGCGATGGATCATTGGGAAAGAGGGCCTGAAGTTGAATGAGGAATTGTCTCTCTTGTTCAGTCAATGGAGGTAGTGAAGGGGAGGTTGTGGTTGTTGTAGTAGGAGGAGGAGTAGGTCGAGTTGTGGTTGGAATGAACTGTACCACTGGTGGTTGTGGTTGGAGGAAGTGTGAGGCCTCATTGACAGTGAGTGGTCTGATGGGAGGAGAAGGAGGACGAACATTGACAATAGGAGGAGATGGTGGAGGGGATGGAGGATGAGGACGATGGTTGATTGGATGGGAAGAACCAATCTGAACAAGGAAGAATGACAAGAGATGAAATGGAACTGACAGATTCGAGTCGATTATCCTTGAGAATGAATACTTGTCCTTTCTGAATGGCCTCGAGAAGACCGGAATCGGCCCAGGATGGATTTTCCTCCAGACGTCTCTTCTGCTTACGGAGCTGAAATGTAAATGAGATGATGTGATAACAAGAGGTATTTTCACTCTTCTCTTTCTCCTGAAGGTGCTACTCTCTACAGGAATGTATGTAGTTGTGGGTGGAAGATGTGGTCGAGTGGTGGTTGTTGGTTCAGGAGTTGTTGTCGTTGTTGTTGTGGTCGTGTAACTTCCTCCAATAAGTACAATTGAACGACAGTATTAATTAATGTTGTTCTTACTGAAGGATGAGTCAAGTACAGGTCGAGAGGCTCTTTTGTTTGATCCCAAAGACCTCTCCAGTCGGGAAACCTGTGATTTTTATTCGTTTTTTTCTTTCTGTTTTTTCAGAAAAGATTATTAATTTAATATTGCACTCTCATCACTGTTTAGTCGCACCTCATCTCTTAGTTGTTCATATTCTTGTAGTAGATGAGTGAGTCCTTCATCCGTTGCTTTCGTATTCCTCACTCCTGCATACCGTATCAGTGGTAGTCTTGCCTGCAGACAGACAATCAACACTTCTCTCCCAATTAAAGAACCTGTCTCACAAAGGCACTCAAGTGAAACGATCAAACATTTCAACAGTAGATTAGGATCTTGGGGTGAAAATAATGCCCAAGCGCGTGCAGTTTCTTCGATCCTTGGGTCCGATTATGAGATAAAGTGTACAGAAAATGGCAACAAACAAGATACTTAAAGGAGAGTTTAATTTGCTGAACTGGTGTTATTCAAATTATGGCATTATCTCTTAGGGGTTCTAAATCGGTAAATTTATCGTCATCCTTCTCCTCCGCAGCGCGGTTGTCTATCAGAGAGTGAGGCAACCGCGCAGCGGAGAAGAATGACTACAAATTTACCTATTTAGAAGTCCTGGAATATCTCAAGAGAGGAGGAAATGACATAAAGGAGGAAGGACAAAAGAAAAGCGAAGAAGCCAAACTGATGAGAGAACAAGTGTTAGTATGAATGCCAATTGATGGATAAGGGATGATCGAACGGCGAGGGAAATGAAAGCGAAACTCTTCCAGACAATGAAAATGACAGTGAAAAAGTGAAATGATACGACGTTGAAAAAGAAGGAAGAGGGAGAAAATGAGTGACAGACCTGTAAGACTCTTCCTGCTTCTCGTGCAATATCCCTTAGTTCATCATCACTTTTCCATTCTTTGAGGACATCATCGTGCAATCGAGAGACCTGCACACAGAAAAAGCGAAGGAAATGAAGAAAGAAGAGACAGACACCCCACACCGCAAACGGAATCATTAAGAGATTAGTAAAGCGGATGAAGATAGAAGAGACTCAAGTCAGTAGAAGAATCCCGTTGGCGGTTTGGAATGGGGGAATAGACTAACCTCCTTATGAATGTTGAGTGGAAGACTTCTTTCTGCATATCCTTCATTGTCATCCTCTATTGATCCATAGTCAAAGGCTTCAGATTGAGTAATGAGGAGAAAGAGGATGAGGAGATGAAAGGGAGAGGTTATCCTCATCCTATATGAAATGAGAAGAAGAACCGCTAAGTGATGCACAGTGAAGGAACTGCGTATAGCAACCACCAGGGGTCCACCCTCATTCAATAAGGGTCATTCACACTTTATCCCCATACTAACCATTTGGTTTAGCCATGACAAACTACCTTTATAGTACTGTATACTCTAACACTACTGCTCAATCCTGGTTGATAGATATTCTGATGGACCAACGAATCAAATCTCGTGGAAATTGTGAGAATATGATGGCATGAGTACGCGTTCATAAAGGATCAATATGTTTCAAGATGCCTTAATTATTCATGTATTAGAATTACCGAGCTAGTTTTTCCGCAGTGTAAAGATCCTATGCAATACATTATATTTTAACACAGATATTCTCAGAGAGTGAAACAACCACTGCAATACAGCACTAGTAGCAAATCGCGAAGAAAATATTTTATCTTGACTATATCGACCACGCTGATCACTATGGTGTGCTTCATTTGGCATGAAACTGCTTTATTGATTTTATATGCCCTCAGGGCATTTTCGTCATTTTCTCATTTGCGGCTGTTTTTTGCCCTGCGACAATGCCAGGAGATGTTAGAGGTCACATAGACGATGATGCCATTCAATTTTGAAGCATGGTAATGTACGCAAATTTTCATTTTATGGCATTTTCAAATTTTAAATTATTTCCCCAGTGAAAAATTTCCATTTTGGCCGATGAGATAACAACGGTTCTGGAATCTCCATATCGAAATCTATATACAGTATTTTTCTCAGAACGAAAAGTGGTGTACTTAACGGCTGTACACTGATAAGGCAAAGACTTAGAAAATTTTGGACGCCGGGTCATTTGCATGGACGTTAGGCAAATATTCCTGACCTTTCACTCGCGTCTCTTCATTTCACAAGCTATTTCTTTCCCATCGCGCATTATTTTCCTCACGTCCATGCAAATGACCCGGCGTCCAAAATTTTGGACGCCCGGTCATTTGCAAGTCTTTGCCTTGTCAGTGTACAGCCTTTAAAGGGAACCGGAACATCATAACGATACTTTGTATATGGGTAGTATTTCACTAAGGAATAACTATAAAACAGATAAAAAAATGTTATTTCATAATAGGTTTTCATTAAAATGCAAAAAAAACAAGATTTTGTGTGTGCCTACAGTTTCCCGACGACTTTTACTAATATAGTTAGAAATACGACTTTCTTAAATCCTGAGTGTGCCATATTGTAAAGTAAGTGCTCAGAATAGCATCTGCACTTTGCGAATGTTAATTTTTTACTCGCATTGGTGATTTATCAACTATATTAGTAAAAGTCGTCGGGAAACTATAGGCACACACAAAATCTTGTTTTTGCATTTTAGTGAAAAACGATTATGAAATAACATTTTTTATGTTGTATGGTTATTCTTTAGTGAAATCCTACCCACATGGAAAGTATCGTTTTGGTGTTCCGGTTCCCTTTAAGCACACCACTTTTCGTACTGAGAAAAATATTGTATATAGATTTCGATATGGAGATTCCAGAACCGTTGTCATCTCATCGGCCAAAATGGTAATTTTTTCACATGAGAAATAATTTAAAGTTTGAAAATGCCATAAAATGAAAATTTGCATACACTACCATGCTTCAAAATTGAATGGCATCATCGTCTATGTGATCTCTAACATCTCCTGGCATTGTCGCAGGGCAAAAAACAGCCGCAAATGAAAAAATGACGAAAATGCCCTGAGGGCATATAAAATCAATAAAACAGTTTCATGCAAAATGAAGCACACCATCGTGATCAGCGTGGTCGATATAGTCGGCATACAATATATTTTCTTCGCGATTTGCTACTAGTGCAGTAGCACTCCTCTTTCATTCTGCTCCACTCTCAGAAGATCTGTGTTAAGTGTTCGAGCATAAATCCAATAGGTTAACAGTTTTCGGAATATTGTACCTGACATCGATCCCCGATAGTTGTTTCCTATCCTAAACATTCTTCATTAACTCCTAATGGTCTCAGTTCTCGTTCCTTCATTCTTGTGATCGTCCTTCGACTCTCAATCCTCACAGTCACAACTTGCAGTGTTTCGCGTGTAACTGCCGAAAAACAGTGGAAGGAGTATATAAAGAGGTTGTCGAGAGGGAATCCGAGCTCGGCCTTCTCGTTACTCGTTAACCATGCGAGTACTCTTGTTCATATGTCTACTTCTTGCATACAGGTATGTGATTGTTACTCTTTCTTCATTCTATTCTCATATTGTCTTCATTTCAGAGCAACATCCCATTTCTCCGTAAGTTCCATTTCCTGATCAAAGAGATCGTCGAAATTTTTCGGCATTCTTTCATTGCGTGATTTGATGATGAGTGAATGAATGAGAAGTGAGAGAAAATGAGAGAAAGAGAGGAAAGGATCGGATCATCAACCATCCTGACCTCCACAAGGGGGAACGGTGTACAAGGTTGAGCTTTGTTGAATAAATGAGGAACTGGATCGAGAGGGAGAAGAGAATGAGCCCACGGCAAAGTTATTTCATAGAGAGCTGATCACATCCGATATGGATTGATCTGTTACATAATGGGTGAATTTGCATACAGAAGCCAGAGGAGAAGAATGGAGGAGTGAAGGAAGAGATGGAGGAGACACAAGACAAACAGAGGGATATCAGGTTGGAATACATCATTAAGATGAAAAGCATCGTTCATCAGTATGGGGAAAGACTAATAATTGTCTCATAAAGGGATGCGGCGGAGATAATCGTGACTGAGGATGAAAGTGTTCTTTCTCCTAAACAATTGGATGCACAGGATGAACCATTGAGGAGTGTTCTACATAATGGACCCATATCACAAACGATTACTGAAGTACAATACTTGTTATTATTTGTAGATGATATTGATTGTATTCAGTTGGGTGGTCGTCCCATTCTCTCACAGGCATTCGATCTGGGGAAGGCTTCTGCTAATGAACCATACAGAATTGTGAGAAGAGAAAGATTACGTCTGCCAACGTCAGTTACATTTCTTGTTCTCTATTCTTATTTTTAAAGTTCGTAGTGATTTTTGATTGACCTAACGTCTACAACTCGTGTGTTTCAGTTATGTTCATGATGTTGTTGGTGGTGTAACTCCTCAACCTCTTCCACCTCCTCCTCCTCCTCCCTCATATTATCCTTCTACTGCTTATGGTTACCCATCCTACGGCTCTCCCTATCCAGGCTATCCTCCATATCCTTATGTATTCCCACAGATTCCTCAGGGATACAACCCGTACTATCCTTATCCTGCACCTGCAGCACCTGTATCACAATCCTTCCCATTCTCCAGTTAGATGAGAATGACCTCGTAGAAGTTGTTGATTTTCTCAGGCCACGTAAGAATTGAAGATTGATTCCCTTTGATTGTTCATTCCAATTGATCTCATTTGACACAATCTTCATGTGTTTTGTCTGTACATTTGTGGAGAACGAGTCACAGCGTTCTTTCCTATTTATTTTGTTGTATCCTTCTTTCTGTTGCGAGCTCGTTTGAACTCGATTGTGCAGTAAAACTTTTTTGTCCAAGGATGTCATTGCCTTTTCAAGCGGAACGACAACTTAGAAAGGAAATGAAAGAACATTTGGATGACAGAATATACAATGGGAGAATAAGAAGGCAGGATGAGTAAAGGGAGACTGTCAGAGGACGGACTATGCATGTTCAGTGGTGGTCGATGTAATGGATGTCATCGTTTGGAGTGGAAAGAAAAGTGACACAATCAGTTCGAGAAGTGTTCGTGAGTTGAGTGAAATGAACATAGAAACTTCCTACGACAATGAAAAAGCGAAGTGGTAAAGAGATCATATAAGAAAGTAAAAAATAACGACTACAGCAAACGTAGACCCCCAATTGGAAAAGTGACCAAAACGCCATTTAAGTCACTAAAGTAGAACGCCGTTTTGGTCATTCAAAATTTTTAAAGCTGCCCTGAGGCATTCAAATGCTTACAAGTATATTCCATTTTTATCCTAATGAAACAATATGATACATCTAATAGAGTCGGAGACATTCGAATGCCTTAGGGCAGCTTAAAATTGTTGAGTGACCAAAACGCCGTTTTACTTTAGTGACTAAAACGGCGTTTTGGTCACTTTTCCAAGTGGGGGTCCACGCTTACTGTAAAACTTATTTGTGTCTTTCTTATATGGAAAGACATCAAAGGAATAGGCGATTATGCACAGAAAGTAGGAAAGGAAGACATTCGGAATCAGGAAGGCTTGGTTTGTGTTTCGAGACCCGACAACATTTGCTTGTAGATGGAGGCAAAGTCGATTCTGGCAACGAGTTTCTTCATTTCTTCGATCTGAAACAGAAAGTATTCCATCGAGTATCGAGAGTGACTTCAATGAACGAACCTTATCATCTTTGACATCTCCATCATGTACTCCAGGGGCCTCAAGACTTCTTTTAGGATTCAACGGAGGTTCAGGAATCTTTGGGATGAATGCCTACAAATTCTAGATTTTCTTTCTTGCATGAGATTGAAATTGAAGTTCAAGAAAAACAAAAAAAAAAATTCTTGAACTTCAACAGAAGACAAAAGAAAGACAAAAGATTTCAAGAATGCGTAGATTTTACTAGTGACTGGTAATTACTCATTTAGTATGAACATGTCAGACATCCAACCTGTGGTGGCAGTGGAAACTTTCCTTCTTTGTTCAGAGGACTGAGGAATGATCCGAATGAGGGCTTGAAGAGACCATTTGGCTTATCTTCCACCTTTATGACATGATTTCTGATTCCATAAGCAAGTACTTACTGTATTGGTGGTTGTGAAGGGATTCGTCGTTTCGGAGATCTTGCTGGTACCAACAAACTTGAGTCTCTTTGTCGTTGTTTCAGGAGGTACAACTGTATTTGTCGTCTGAAGATGAATAGTGAACAAATCCTGGATGAATAACAATTCACATATAGTTCATTAGAATCAATGTATTTACCTGAGTAATGAACTTGGGAAGTTTTGCTTTCCTTTCGGTTTGCTCAGTAGTTGTCGTGGTTGGTTTGTGTGTAGTAGTTGTGGTAGTTGATGATGTTCCAGGTGGTCTGAATCATTCTTCTCTTCATTATTTACAGTCTGAATCATTCTTCTCTTCATTATTCACAGTCAAATACAAACCCAACAGTTGTTGTGGTAGTGAATTCCTGCACAAAAGTGTCCATCATGGGACCATAGAATCCAATTGGACCGGACACGGGGAGGTTAGATGTCCGATGCCATTTCCCGGCTGTACGAACAACTGCAGTCCACGGTCTGAAGGGTTACAGTAATCAATCAATAACAAGTTGAGACAGAAACCTGAGAGGGACCTTGGCTGGTCTTGTGAGATCACTTGGAGGACCACCACCAGGGAAGATAATGTGAGAAGTGAAGAATACTCTTGAATAGAAGATGGAATGATGAAGAGGAAGGAATGAATACCTTCCATCGGAAAGTTCTCCCACTCTGTAGTAGATATCTGGATATGGTGAATTGGACATGTAGGGAGGAGGGCCAATGAATTCAGCTTGAGGGTCAGGGGCAGGAGGAGAAGCATCTCTGAAGCAATGATAATTAGCAGGAAAATAGAAATATTTTGTAATTTATAAGGTTAGAAGTTATCTATTTGTTATAAATACATTGCCGAAAATATAAGGAATAAAAGATTACTTCTGTTCGTGCACTTCAATTGTGTCTCCATTGACTGAGCAGAAGATTGACAGGAAAACAATCAAACGACTAGACATGACAATTACCCAAATGACAATGATTGGGTATCAGTTTGCATTGAAGTGGAGACGACTCTCACTGTCTGTACTCTCTCCTGGAAACACACTCTCTCATATCATCCTTCGCAGTTTTGTGATCGACAGAGAGAATGACTCAAGAGAAACTGATAGAGATGAAGAGAGGAAGTTCGAACTTCTTCCATGAGTCCATAATTGTATCGAGTTCATGGTCAGAAAGAATGAGACAATTAGCTGATCTTTCTTGAGTCATTAGAAGACATTTGTGGAGATTAATGGGGGTTCAAAGAGCAGAATGAAGGTTGGAATGGTTGTTACGGTACGGTACGGTACAATGTTACCTTATATCTAGAAAATGCTAATGTCTGTAATTATGTCCGTGCGTCTGTCCCAAAGTGCCCTTCAACGTGGTCGTAGAAGCTCGAACCAAAGACCAATGGATAGTACTCGGCGAGAGAAGTTCAACCGTAACCCAATCTACCGTAACCGACCTACAGTAACCCTACAGTAACCTACAGTAAACCGCCCAAAAATTTTAAAGTGCTCCGATTGCCGCCATTTTCACCCCATAGGGTAAATCGACCACGAGGATTTCAAAAATCGTATCCATTAATACCGTATCCTACAGTAACCTACCGTAATCCTACAGT
>JACMIF010000141.1:25146-57580 GCA_014805445.1 Diplogasteroides magnus | reverse complement strand
GCGGTCTCGCGAGCTCGCATTGATCTCGCGTCTAATTTCATTCCTAGCGGTTGTCACTGCGCAGTTAGAGACGACCGGGCGGAGGTGAGGCAGACACCACGAATGAAGGCAAAGCCGAGTCTACCCACCCTAATTCAGACAGTCTCTTCATCTCATTTCTCCGAAGTACAAGTATCTCAATGTTGATACATCACAGACAATTGACGATGCACGAGATATGCATCAGACGAATGTGAGTATTCTCCTGTCTACAGGATACTCCCATTCTCTTCCTTCTCAGGCTCATCTTGCTCGACTTGCAATCGATGAAACTACTCGTATTCTCGTCTATCAAGTCGTCTCTGCCTGTCTTCTTCTGGGAGAAATCGACTTTGTTGAAAGAACAGGAATGGACATGACTTTTGTGAAGAACAGAGCAGGTGAGAACGTCCTGGAGATCATGTAGGAACTACTGATTTAGAATTGTCGTGGACTGCTGAACTTCTTGGACTGAAAGTGGATTCACTCGAATCTGCATTGACTAATCCTGAAATGGAAGTGAATGGAAAGACTGTGAGGAAGAATCAGAATCTGGTCAAGGTTATCGTGGCACTCTCATTCTATTCAATGTTCATCCATGTAGACAGTCTCTTCTGCTGCAGCTTTGGCCAAGTTATTGTATGAGAGACTATTCAAATGGATACTAAAGAGGTAGGGAATGGGATGAGATGAAGCAGATCAATGCAACTTATGATTGGCAGTTGTTTGCGAGATTGGTTACGTTTTACGAAAGTTGAAGGTAAATTCCGGGATATAAAATCTGTGAAACATATACAAACTGCCAACACTGCAGATGCAATGATGCCATCAATGGAAGTTCATCTGGAAAGGAGGATGAAGGACAGTACATTGGAGTGTTGGATATGGCTGGATTTGAGATGATGCCAGTGAGTGGAAAGAGGAAGGAAAGGGAAGGAGGAAGTGATTTTGCAGGTGAACTCATTCGAACAACTCTGCATCAACTACACTAATGAAAGACTCCAACAGCTGTTCAACCACTACATGTTCGTCAAGGTGCGAGAAGACACTTTGGGACGTTTATTGGGGGATCTTATGTCTGTCTTGTGCACAACGATGCAAGAAGGATTCAGGAGAAGAAAGAATACGCAGATGAAGGAATCGAATGGAACTGTGATAATTATGCCATTGATCTGCAACCAACTATCACATTATGTGATCAGGTTGGATGATTTCCCATTCAAAGAGTCATTCTGATCATTTGAGCCCCTCGGTCTCTTCGCTTTCCTTGAGGAAGAATGTGTCGTTCCCAATGGAGCAGAATCACAATTTCTGGATAAGATTCTGGAAAGACACAAAGGGCATCCATCGTTGTCTAAGGCTAAACATTCACAGAAGTGGGAAGGAATCCAATTCTATTCCTCATTTAAACTATCAGATCTTCTCAAGTGAAACACTTCACAATCGCCCATTATGCAGGACAAGTTGATTACAATGTAGACAGATGGCTGGAGAAAAACAAAGTGAGATTGTGGGGATTCTTGACACGATTGAACTCTCCTCCAGGATACGGTAGACCGTACTCTGCTCGCGATGTTGTCAACATCTAATCATCTTCTACTGAAAGAATTCTTTCCCAAGGGTCAGTCCCTTCTCCTTCCCATTCATGTTCCTGTTCAGAAGATCTGTCAGTTTCTCACATGGACAATGGCAGAAGAAGATCCTCAATGCGAGCCCCATCCTGTAATACAGTATCCTTCATGTACAGGGTATCAATCGATTACTCAACTCGCATACTGTAGCATTCCTTTCAGCAACAACTTTCTGTTCTTCTCTCGCTTCTCGAGAATTCTCAATCTCACTTCATTCGATGTATTCTTCCCAATAGAGAAAGTCAACCACTGAAGGTGGATCGACCTCTTGTTCTTCATCAACTACGGTACGGTACCGTTGTCTGTTCATTGTGACATCCTTGTGAATTCAGTTGCAATGGAGTCTTGGAGGGAGTCAGAATCTGCAGGAAAGGATTTCCATCGAGAATTCCATTCGATGAGTTCATAAAGAGATACAAGATGTTGTCTGTTGACAGTATGAGGTGGGTCAAAATTTCTCAATAGTCTTATCTCCGCGGTTCTGTTGTCTCCACGCTCGATGGAAAACCGCTCAGCCGACATTATGCGAATGAGAAATGCATAAAAATGTCGTTTTATAAACCATAGTTTAGACTGAAATGGAATGGAAGAGAGGCCGCACTCTGTCTGTGTGAAGAGATCCTTCCGAATAGAGAAGAAGTATATAGAGTTGGAAGGAATAGAGTACTCATGAAGGTTGGAGTTACTGCGGAGGCAAGTCATTCAACTATTATGATAGGAGAAAGAAGAGGAGGGAGAGAGGGTTTATGGATGAGATTTAGTTGGAGTCGAAGAGGAGTGAGAGGATAGGACTCATTGTGACTGGACTCCAGGCTATAGTCAGGTGGAGACTACAACAGGAGATACTCGAGAGACTAGAGGAGGAAAGGTGAGTACGGTAGGAAGGAATCGCTACTGTAGGAGGGAGGAGAACACTGTAGTTTGGAGGAGAGTACTGTAGGAAGGAATGGCTACCGTAATAGGGAATAAGAACTATTCATTCACCCATTCAGATCAGCCCTTGTCACTGTGCAATACAACGTGAGACTATTCTCTGAACTGAACACGTGAGTCCATTCTCATTTGATGATCTCCCTTCTCTTTTCTCAGTTGGGAGTGGTTTCATCTGTGGACGCGAGTCAGACCTCTCATCAACATTGAAAGGACTAAGGAAGAATTGGAAGCTGCCAGAGAAGAAGTGAAGGAATTGAAGGAGGAAATCAAGGAGAAGGACTACGATTACGGTAGATTATTGGAGGTGAGGAGGAAGGGGAGAATTGAAGGAAGAACAAGAGGGTTCAGGCAATGGATAGACTGAGAGAAGAATTGGATGAGAGTAGGGAGAATGAAATGAAGGCAGAGAACAAAGAGAAAGAGGCTCTACAAAGACTGAAGATGGAGAAGGAAGAAATGGAAGAAGAGGTGAGAATGAAGAGAATGAAGGAGATGAACAAGATATTCAGATGAGAAGAGGAGAAGATACCATGGCCATTCTGGAAAGGAAGTTTGCTGAACAACACGCAAAGGTTGTGGTGAGTGATTAGAGAAGGAGACGTAAACAAGATTGGAGACTTCTTCAGAAAATGAGTGAACAACTTCGAGAATATGAGAGATTGAGTGAACGAATTGCAATGGAGAAGGAAGATCTTGAAAAGGAAATAAAGAGGGTGAGGAATGGATGAAAGGAAGGGGAATCATGAATGGAATCACAGTTGACCACAATTCTGGAACGAGAAAGGGGAGAAAAGGCAAATCTGGAGAAAGAATGTGAAGAATTGATGGTGAGATTGGATGAATTGGAGGGTACATTGAATAGAGTCAATGAAGAAAGGAATACAATACAATTGGAATTGGCAAAGTGAGGAATGAGAAGGAGAAAAGAGGAAGGAATGGAAGATGTTTAGGGTTCAAGTGGATAATGAAGAACAGAATGACAGAGTGAAGAGACAGGCTGATGCTATCAATGAACTACAAAGGACTATTAGTGATATGACTGTGAGTGGAGGAAGAAGGACGAAGGAGGAAGAGAGGGATTAAGGAAAGAGTGAGTAGAGCTGATGGAATAGTGAATGAAGAGAAGAAAAGAAGAAGGAAGGCAGAAGGGAAATTGGAAGAAGCAAAAGAGATCATAAGTGATAAGGATAAGAAGATGTTGAAGATGAAGGAGAAGAATGATAAAATGGTAGGATATCGATTGGAATTGAGTAGAGGATGAGGATTACAGAAGGAACAAGGAAGGGAAGGAGAGAGGATAATCAAACAATTGGAGAAGAAATTGGAAGACAAAGAAGTTGTGATGAAGGAATGTTTGGAGCAATTGAAACAGGCACATAAACAGAAGGTGAGAGGGAAACAGAGATTCGAAATCGGTAAATTTGTCGTCATTCCTCTCCGCCGCGCCGTTGTCTAATAATGAAATGAGAAAACCGCGCGGCGGAGAAGAATGACGACAAATTTACGGTTTTTGAACCCTTAGAATATGTTAAGGTCAATGAACTCAATTCAATCGTGGAAGAACTCAAGAGAAAGAATAGCAAGTGAGTCGAACCAAGAATGAGTCAATAAATGAATGAATTAAGATTGGAGAATGAAAAGGCCACTCGATGTATGACTGATTCAATCTTTGAAAGGGAATCATCCATTGATTCTGATTATGGTGCATCATCTGGATTCACACTTCGTCAGTATATTTCTAATTTCTACATCATTGACTCCTCAATTCAGGTCGAAGTAGTTCTCGTCTTTCTCGACAGACTTCTTTCTCCTCAATGATGTCCAATTCATCCATCAGTTCATACAAAACTCTCTCGAGACGAATGACAGAACCAATTCCTGAGGTAACAAAAATAGAGATAGTGCATAATTTTGAGCTTCAAATTTTGATCAAATGCCTAATTGAGTCAACGATCACTTTCAGACCTCTTTTCCTCTTGTGAGATCTCCTTCAATTACTGCAGAGACTGAGAAAAGACTGAGTGAACTGGAGAGGGCCAATCAGGTGGGACATGGGAGGACAGTCAGAAGGATCTATCTCTTGTAGAATCTGTCCACTGATATTGCCCTGGCCAGAAGAGAGATTGATGTGTACAGGATGACAATAAGTACATTGGAGAATGAGAAGAGTAGTGCTGTGAAGGGAATGAGGAATGGAATACAAAGGGCTGAGGAGGCAGAGAGGAAGTTGGAACAGGAGGAGGGAAGGGTGAGGGGAGATGAGGGAGAGGAGGAGGAGAGGGAAGAGGATTCAGAATACGAATCTGGAAGGGAGACTCAAGAAGACTCTAGCTGATGTTGATGAATGGAGAAGAAGATGGGAAGATGGAACAAATGAACATTCAAGTGAAGTTGCTGAGTCAAGGTAGGGCAGAGGATTACGGTAGAGAGGAAGGGAAATGTTGTAGGAAGAAGTTCTTGACAAGGATAGACAAATTGGAAGACGAGAAGAGAAAGGCAGAACAAGTGAGAATAAGAGTAATTGAGAGAAATAAAGAGAATGAATTGAGAAATGGACTGCAGCTGAAAGAGTAAATGATGAGATGAGGAAGGACTTGGAAAGAATGAGTACACAGTTGGAAAGATTCAAGGACAAACTGGCAGAGGCAGAAAAGTGTACAGTATCCCATGTGAGTGGAAGGAGAATGAGATGAGTGAATGGAGTGATTGAGGTTGTGGTTGGAGAGAATTGGCAGAGTAGATGTTATGTTGCTGAGAATGAACTACAATCAATGAGAGATGATAATGGAATACTCAAGGGAAAGATACAGAGATTATACAGACAGATACAACTCTTGACTCGTAAGTATTCATTCTGTATCAACATGTCTCATTGACCATTCAGAACAAGAGGACACTTCCGAGATGGTCTCACATATGCAAAACAAAATGGACAATCGAGAGAACGGATTCTAAAATATTATTTACTTATAATAATTGTTTCTTCTTACTAGTATACATTACTAGTAGTTGTTCAAAATAACACATTGAAAACGGTAGTATCAAACTAATCACGACACTTAACATAGTTCGAAACGACAACGGGAAACTCAAGGGAATGCTCATTCAAAATACGCCACTTGATCTGTTGATTCCATTCATTTACGAATATAACATTAGTCCGGTTCCTAATCAGTCATCAAACTCGTAGTGTTCGCATACAACAGAATAAATTGTTGAGTGTATATAAAGACTAACGCAAAAGGAATGAGATTAGTTGCCAACGAGAGACCAGAACCGCCCGATAAGACCCTCTTGCTTTTGGGGATCAGCACATGCATCCTGCAACATAGATATACAACTACGTTAATGAAACACCTTCAAACACACTCAAAGAAACATACATTTGATCTGGGAGTTCCAGAAGCGAGACTGCGCATTCCCGCTCGAGAGGCCGACCTGTACAAAAAAAGTAGAACCATAAACACCGAGAATGCAAACCTAAAGCTTCCAGTTCGAGATACGGTAGAAGTTTCCCTGATGGAATTATTGAGGAATGATCCATTGAAGGACGTCTCTGCTGTTGGTTGCATTGGAGGAGGAAGTTCACGTCTACAAAACAAGTCACTTCTACAATTCACTCATGCCAATGACACTTACCGATTCTCATCTTCCTTCTTCTCTTCCAAAGTTGACATGTTGAGGATAGATCTATTTGAAGATTCGACCACATCCTGAGTAAAGAAAGAGTAAATATTGGTATGAAGTAACTTGTGATACCTGATCAGTGCATGGAACAACTCCTATTCGCACACATCCATCCACTAGACAGGCATTCCTTGCCAATGCCTGTTGTGCATGAGCCACACATGAATATCGGATGTGAACCCAATTGCCACGGGAGGGAAACTAAACATTCAAACATCAATGATATAACACATGATATGACTGTTACCTGTTGGGAAACGATCTCTCCATGTCGACCCATTAGCATAAGGACTTTGTCAGAGAAATTGGGAGGAAATCCAAAGACAGTCACCTGAACAAAACTATATTTAACACAAGGTTTATCTCTTAGCAAACCCAGTGGTCTTTCGCAATAGTGTCAGCCTGTGTAGACTTTGACGGTGTGTTAGTGGCGGAATTGAGAAGACGAGGCTGCTTGGCTGCCGGAGAATCAACCTAATGTTTGAGTTCAGGAAGTAAAACCAGTAAGACAGTACCTCCTCTCTAAGAGATCGTAGCGGTGGCCCCTTTGAAACAGCTGGTGAAGAGATACGAGATAGAGAACGGGAATGCTCCTCTTGAACCAATGCAGGAGACCAGTGAACACTTTTACCGCTGCCTCCTCCGTTATCTAAAATAGTTTAATAGTAGTATCTCTTAATAAACATTTTATAAGCAAAGAAGGGATGTCTACTTTCTACTCTACGAAGACTGACAGACTGTCAAACATTAGACTTCTCCTCTCATTTCAGTTTGGTTCGACCTTCAGAATATAAATATCGCAAAAAACCCACCCTACGATTGTTGAAGATGGCAACATGAAAAGTAATGCAGAAAAATCATTCCCTGGTTTTGGATTTACCATTCAATATCCATGCATTGCAAAATTGAAAAAAATTTCTAAGGCATACAAGGAACAAGCCGAAAGACTTATTGAACACAATGGTAAAAACACCAGATACATACAGAACAAGGCTAAAACCGTTTTAGTAAAACGATAAATCGTTACCTTTAACATGGGATGGAATAGGAGATGCAAATATATCAGTCGATGGTCCACCTGTATTCGACAATGATGCGTTGAGATCTGAAGTATATAATTAAGACAGAAGGAAAATATATCAAGTTACATGGATTAGTGTTTGAAAGGGCCACTGAGCGTCGCTTGTTCTGGTTTCCAAAAAGAAAGGAAGGAGGAACAGAAGTAGGTGTATCTTGGACCATGGGTGAAGGAGAGCCGTATGAATTGAGAGAAGAGTTCATCAATGAGTTGTTGAACATGTTTCCCTGAAAAAATTATTACAAGCAAGAACGATTAGCAATGGGAAAGGGTTGATCAAGCGCTTGAATTTGACACTTTTCACGATAAAAAATGTATAAATTGCGCATTTTCGTGAAACTTTTGTGAATATTGTGCACGGACTGTGAATACTAAATCACGGTCAAAATTCCGCTAAAACGGATTCTGAAGACAGTTAGCCCTCTTTATTGGTTAGCCCACTGAAAACGGATTTAAACCGCCCTAATTGTTTTAAAATTCAAGAAGCATAATAATTATATCATCTCTTATAATTTTTATTACCTGCTGTGGGTATTAATCAAAATCCATGCAAAAGTAAATCCGTTCCAATCTGTCATCCGCATCCGGATATACTGTAATGTCATTGGGAAAGGCGCGAACATTTCGCGCAAAATTCTTTGAAATTTTTCCTTTTTTTACCGCACCTGCTAGTCTTATCTTATTTTCCAAGATGCTCGTTTTGATCGTCTTCGCATTTCAGATGCCTCAAACAGCGTCTTTCTCGCAAATTGTCGATTTTGAGAGCGTCTGTAGATCATTGAATGATGAAGATAATGAGGATAAATTACGGGATTTCAAGGAAAAGGTGATTTTTGGTCCGATCTAAATGAACAATGAAAGTTTAAGGTCCAGAAAAATCTTTTCGAATGGTTGGAAGCGGTTGCCATGTTGCTCGAAAAGAAAGGGGAAACACAAGAAAATCGCGAAAGTGCGATGAAATCTACAGCTACAGTCTCTAAGACACTGCAGAAAAATGAGGTATACCTATAGGCGCTTCCGATTGCTTGAATATTTGAATTTTCAGATCTGGTTTCCACAGGATGAAAGTACCCGAGTTGGTGAATTGGTGACCAGGGCTCTAAAAGTTTGTATGGATAATGCATTTTCGGCTGAGGAGCGTGTAGATTACTGGCTGAATTTGGCATTTGTGTGTGAAGGAGTATGTGTTTTTAGCAGTTACCACAATAATGACATAAGTCAGGTACTCTCTATCGAATCGAACGTGGTCTGTCAGCCATTCCTCAACTACGCCAAGAAATGGTTCAAAGAGGCGAATAAGGATGTTATCAGGAAACTGCTCCCGAATGCGTGGCCTCTATTCATCGATACTTACTGCAAGCACCGTTAGCATAATCTACACCTTCAGCTGACTGTTTATCTGTTACTGTTCAGGAAGGAATCCTTCTATGCTCCGCATATTCTGCAATCCTATCGTTAGCCCGAATATAAACAAGTTCTTTACTCCTGAAGAGGTTCACGTATCTTTATTTGAAATCATGTAACACATTTGCTGTCAGATTTTTTCCATATGGCTGAAGAGAGCGTCGAAAATGTCTGGAGACGACCTAAGTGATCAATTCTCTGTGGTAAGCATATTTTGTTGCAACAAATAAATAGTAATAATATTTATGATGATATTTTCAATACTACTTACACAAACATTATCTACATGATCCATCTGGGCGTGCAGGCGCCCTTAAAATTGTGATATTGGGCAGATCAGTTCTAGAAACCGGCAGGTTCCCTTAAAAATTTGGGTTCCCCTGCAGTTGCCCTTAAAATTTGTACTTTTTAGACTGTGGTAAATCTAGTTATTGTATGTGCATGCTTTCAGATTTGCCTTCCAATTCTGCGTGCTTTCTTTGGCAACGCGATGGCAGCAAAGGAGAATATTACTTCAGCCGAGGTTGATTGTCCATCCAAATTCACACTTACATCCCCCTTGCAGGCATCGACGGCAATCACTGATAAGAGTGTTATGTTCTACAATCCATTGGGAGATCGTCATACTGAGTATCCTGTTCGACCTCCCACAATGAGATCTCAACTCATTCCTTTTCTCTCTACCGTTATGGGCAATAATCCCGATCAATGTGCGAATCGTATCTAGGAAACAGTTGATAGTTGTGTTTCAGCCAAGGAATTCTCCCTCACAGAGGCAGCCTTGTGTGCTAATTCTATCCTTCTAGTGCAGTCCATTCGCTTGGCCTTGGTCTTATCTAATGGTTTGATCTAATTGCAGTTCTTCTACACAATCTTATTCTTTAGGCAAGGAGCAGGAGCAGAAAACTTTGATGCAATGTATGGGCAACATTGTGAATGTTGTGATGAGCAAAGGAAGTCAGAAAGAACAGGTTATACACCACTTGTACATCTGGTTAGACCATAATATGCAGGAGACCCTTCTATCTCAAATGTACGGAATTCTGGAGAAGGACGCAAATGGAGTAGATCTGGATATCTTCCTGGTCAGTTTGAATACATCATTTCATTGAAATGTTGTATTATTCAGTGTCGTGGCGGATCTCTGACCTGCATTGTAGAAAGTGCTCCACATTCTCTTTCGAAGAGAAAAGTCCTATTGGAGATTTTGGATATAATGTCCAAAAATGAGACAAAGAATGAAGATGCAGCGTACGTACAATATTGCTACCTAAGACATAAGAATATAATGTCAGGATTCTGAAGGCATTTGATTCCATTCTCGTTGAGATTTCCAAGATCACTCACAATGCAATTGTGATTTCTGAAACGAAGAAAGTGATGGATACGGTAAGTTGATGAGGATGTGACAAGCAATGCTATTTGAGTTTAGGTGATGATTTGGGTGAAACCGGCAAAGTTCTCAGATGATATTATGAGGGAAATGATCAAAAAGATTCTGGATATGTACTACAAGTTTCTGGATACTGTAAGTCCCTTTGCAAATGAGTCTTTCTCATTGTAATTGTACAGGCTGAAGATATAAATGAAGGAACTGGCTCACCCTCCTTCCCCACTTCCATCTCCATTCTTTCCCTTCCTTTTGTATACTACAGTCAGCAGGATGAGATCAAGGTATCGTTGCCTTTGTTCCCTCTCATGAACATTTTCCCTTGAGGACTATGATGGTCTCTTCTCCTCATTGTGTTTTGTCTACTCGAAATTGTCTGTCTACTTGTCACAGGAGGCTGATACTCATACAATGACTGCAGCTGAAGAGTGGATGGAGAAGATTATGAAGGGAAACACTGACAAGGTTTGTGATCATTGGAAGAGTAGAAGATGACTGTGACTTAGATGGGTCAATTGGCCATTCGAGCCATGTGCATGAAGGTAATCTGTGAGAAGAGCAACTTGGCTTGTGTCAGAGATCCAGTAGAAGAAGGCAGCTTTGGTCAGTTTGTAGGGTATACGTCTATGTAAGAGTGTTCAATTGTAGGAAATGGAATGGGAGAACTGAAGAACACTGCCCAAATACTGAAGAGACTCATGGATGAGTGTGTTAGAATGTGGGAGAAAACAAAGACGGTAAGCGAGAGTCCAACTCAAGCTGATTATGTTCGACCCTTTCAGAGTAAGGTCCTCTCGTCCTCGGCGGTGGATTTGACTGACTGTATTGTCTCCATTCTTTCTTCTAAGGCCAAGAATATTGTGGTTAGTGCTAACTTGAGTTGAATAAGGAATGATTGATATCCATTTAGAAGTCTTCCTTCCTCATTTTCATCTCTTCTTCTATCAACAAACTCTTTGCTTGTCATTCTTTACTGCAGAAGACATTGGGTGATAAACTGAAAGAAGTGAGTGACTGTCTCCTATCTCCTATACACAATGATCATTTAGATACTCTTATCAATGAAGTCTTTCTGGTGTCTTCCAAACGACCAAGACAACTTGGATTGCCTCTCTTCTCTTCTCGTATTGTCTATGGGACACAGTGACAAAGTGGTCTGTCTCCCATTATATGTCCACATCTCATTTCCCCTTATTTCAGATCAAGGAATCTGCTGGCAAATTCTGGTCAAAGACCTTTGGCAAGAGTTGTTCTCTTGTTGTGAGCAGCAATCTTGAGTGAGTTGGGTGGAAGGAATAGTTAATTGAGGATGGTTTAGGAATGAACTGGCGTCACTTCGTAAGAGAATGCCTCATCTGGCCATTGCACCTGTTCATTCACGAGAGGAATCAGTGGAAGTGATCAGTAGTCAAGTGAGTTTGGATTCAAGTTAAAGAGTCTTTAGTGTTGTAAGAGTGCTGATGATCTCGAGGAAGTGGCACTGCAGATGCTGCCTGGATCACCCAAGAAGAAGGTAGGATCATTGTGTGACAGAAGACATTGAATGAAGTGGTTATAGATGAATGAAACGAAGAAGGAAGAGATTACTCCGAAAAGTGAGAAGAAGAGAGGAAACAAGTTGAGTCTATCGGATGATGACAGTGTGTCATACTTCCAGGTATCATACAATCTCTCATTCACTAGAGGCATCTCTTGGTCATTCAGGTTGAGGATTCCCCTAAGAGAATGAGAATGACTGAGAAGCAGAAGGAGAAGATGGCTGAACAGAAGTATGAATGGAGTGTCTTGCTTGATTGTCTATCTTTGTCTACAGAGACTTCCGTGTTCCATACTTCGAAGAGGACTCTCAGTGTGCACAGAAGGCACATATGGTTGAACTATTCGACAGTCAATCGTGAGTTGAATAGATGAACAGGGAGGATGTCATGATGTTGAGAGTATCATGCATGGATGTATCGACATCATCTCAAAGGGAGAAGGGTCCAATAGAGTTCAAGACTCAAGTTGATGGACAAGAAGAGAAGAAAGAGTGAGTTGGAAGAGAGAATGATTGAATGAAAGAGGATATTGCAGTGTTGTATCTGCAATGGAGACAACAGCTAATGAGGAAGATGAAGTGATGAAGGATGAGATGAATGGAAGGTAGATCAGATATTTACTGTTTTTGTATATTCACATATTCCATTTTCAGTGCTACCAGTTCTTCTGTGAGTTCTCCTAAGAAGCGATGTGATTTGATTCGTATCGACGATGTGAGAATTTTTTTCTTCATATTTTTCATCTATATCAGTCATTTAAGTCGGACGAATCTTGCCGCGGTTCCGCCACAAGAACAACGTCTTCTGCAAAAAGTAGAAGGTAAGTGAATGGGGAATTGGGTGGTTACGGTAGTGTGCATGACAGATCAATGGCCAAAACGACTCCAGTCAAGACTGTAGCTTCGACTCCGAAGAGTGAAAAGAGGGGAAGACAGAGTGGAATTGTGGAGTTCTTCAAGAAAACTCCTGATGGAAAGACGAAGAAGGTTCATGATGAAGATGATGCTCCTCTGATACAACTTGTCAATAAGAAGGAGAAAGAGGAAGTGACTAAGAAGGAGAATGAGGAAGAGGTTGGTTGTGTTGGAGGAGATGATAGTCATTTGGGCATTCAGGAAGTGGCTGTGAAGAAGAAACGAGGACGCCCCTCAAAGGCTGGATTGGAAGTGAAGGAAGGAGAGACTGTAAGTGTCATTTGTCATTACATGTTATGGTATTGACCTGTACAGAAGAAAGAGACTCCAAAGAGTGAGAGGAGAAAGAGGAAGAGTGAAGTTGTGACTGAAGAAGTAAAGGAGAAGGAAAAGACTGAAGAAGAAAAGGAGAAGGATACGGTAATGGAAGTGGAAGAGAAGAAGGAAGGAAAGAGACGATCGAGGAAGACTGAAGAAGTGAAAGAGAAGAAGAAGAAGGACATTACAATGGTGAGTATGAGAAGAGGATTACATCTTACGGTATTGTACAGGTGAAGACTCCACAGAGTGAGAAGAGAAGGGGACGACCGAGGAAGAGTATGGTGGCTCCTTCAGTGAAGAAGAAGGAGAAGGATACTGTAATGGAAGTGGAAGAGAAGAAGGATGAATTAGAAGAGATGGGGATTGTTGCATCACAGGTTGTCCTAATGGTAGACATGGTTGTAGAATAGATTATGTTCAGGATCGTGCATGTTCTCCTCCTCTTATGTCATTGGAATCTCCAGTGGGTGAACGTCGTCCCATTCCTCCATCTCCTCCAACTCCAAAGAAGGACAATGAGGAACATGCATCCATTGCATGCACTCCTGATGCTGTGGCCCTTCGATATCTTGAGAAGGGAACACCTGGAATACTCAAGACTCCACTATCAGCCAGCAAGGTATCTTTGCATGGTTGACACTCTGATGATGACAGCTTCAGCGTCTTCGAGTTCACTTCAATCAGGAAAATGAAAGAGGAAACGATAAGGAAGAGACGGAAAAGGAAGAGAATGAGAATAACGAATGTTCCCCCACTCAGAAGTCACCAGTTACTCGTTCATCTCCTGCCAAATTGATCACTTCACCCAAGGCTTCCCCTCTCGTAACAGATGATGATGGAGTGAGTGATTGGGTTACAGTAAAACATACTATTCATTGCATATCAGGCCATCTTCCCTTCCCTCGTTGACTCGACTGAACCCATCACTGCTGTTATATCAAAGCTCCTTCCATTCCCTTCAGCGAAGTGTGTTTTGTATCTTTTAAACTACTCTTATATAGTTTAAATATATGTGAAGATGCTGACTGGGGGTGAAAGACAAAAATGTCACGGACAATGTTGAAATAGATACTTGAGCGAGGGAATACTGGCGCAATAGTCCATGGCGCTCCTGTCGTTGATCCTATTGACTGATTTGTGTTGAGTCCGATGCTTATAAAGAAGCAACTGCAAAAGGAAGGAATAACGACAGTGGGACAACTTGCAATGAAGAAGAGAAAGGAACTCTCATCACTCAATTCTATTCGAAGACCTATTGTAAGTTGAATGATGGATTGGAGTGAAGAATACTCTCTTTAGGAGACTGTCCAATATGCATTGGAGTCATTCAAATCAAAGGGAGAATCATCTGCTGCTGTAAGTGATATTCAGTGATGTTAGTCAAAGAGTTTCATTGCAGAAGAAGATATTTGGTCAAGTCAAGACTAACGACAATCCCAAACACTCACCCAGGCCTGTCGGTGCACTTGTAAGTGACTCTATGTGCTTCTCTCACTCTTATTGTTGTTGTACAGGCACGTAAACGTCTCGCTATGTCATCTCCCATCAAGGGACAGCCATCTCCTAAGAAAGCTCTGATTGAGGAAGACAGAGCGACAAGTCCTGAAATGGAAGAGATCATCATTATGGACACTAACACTGTTCTGCCAATGTATACTGTAGAGGCTGAACAGAGGAAGGATACTGTAGTCGTTGAGGAGAAGGAAGAAGAGAAGAAACAAATCGTGGAGGAAGAGAATACGAAGGAGGTTATGGAGGAAGAATCGACGGAGGAGATTGTGAAGGAAGAGAAGAAGAAGGAAACAAGCGCTGGCCAGTCCTTGGATACTGTAAAAACTGTACAGGAAAAGGATGCAGTAGTGATTGAGGAGAAGGAAGAAGAGAGGAAAGAAATTGTGGAGGAAGAAGAGGTGCAGGAGATTGTTGAGGATGAGGAGGTGCAAGAGATTATGGAAGAAGAAGAAGTACAGGAGATTGTGGATGAAGAGAAGAAGAAAGAAGAAGTTGCGCGTGAAAAGGATGTGGAATTGATCACGGTTGATGATGATGAAGAAGAAGAAAAGAAGGAAGAAGCTACAGAAGAGAAGAAAACAGTAGAAGAGACGCGTAGTCCTTCTCCTAATGAGAATGAACAGCCAGGAATCGAAGGACGTAAGTTGTAAGATTAATACATTAATTGCATTGAAATATTTGAGTGATTGCGAGAGCGAAGCAGAATCTGGCAGACATCGAAGTGTATCTGAAGGCGAATCCTCAAGTGAGTCGATTGATTGAATTGCGAGGGGATATTTATGATCCTCCAGATGGACAAGACTGCAGTCTCTGAGATTCACAATATGTATCGTGATGGAGAGTCCACTCTATTCAAGGCTATCTATGCCAAGAAGTGAGGTCTTTTGTAAATATTTGGCTCTTCATTGATATTGATTGTTTATTACCCTTTGCAATCATTTTTTGCATCAAATTTTCGAAGTTAATGCTTGCGTCAAAGTTAAATGTTCCCACTTTTAAACCAGGAAACATTTTTGTTGCGTTTAGTTTATTTCAACCACCTTTTAAATATTTGTTGAACGATCTCATCTGATCATATCGGCTGATGACAACTTTAAACACTAATGTAGATCTCTTAGTTAACCTATAGTAGCTCAGCTTCTCAATTATTGTTAACTCTCTTTTAGACATGTTATTATTATTATGGTTGATGTTTACACACGTGTTCACTCTGATTCCCCGTTCAGCAATTTCTTACCCTCTCATGACATTGTTACGGTTCTTACAAGTTTTAATGAATTATATTATGATTGCAGAATGTGTTGATCTATTTCACAATGTACAGAGTGGATGGTGTGAGATGTGACCCTATCATTCCTTCCCTGTAATCGATGTTCCTATCCCATTTCAGCTCTTTAATGCTTACTTGAACTGAGACTATTTCCGTTTCCGCGTGCCATCTTTATCACACTTTTATACAACGAGCGAAAACAGAACAAAATAGGAATTATTAACTTTAAGTGAGAATGAAATACTCGTATGACGTAATGAAGTGGGCAAAAACTCGAACTAACTCGAACTCATTATTAGAACTTGCATGAAACTGATCATATCCTAGATGTACAAACAAGATGAAAGTGAACATAGTGTTATGGCAGTGAAAGAAGGAAAGATGTCTGGGTATTCTCTCAAGGTAGTTCTATGAGAATCAATCAATACCGGTGGAGATCATTGGATACTATAGTTGTGAGTGACCTATGCAGAGGGAATCTTGTTATCTGAAGTGGAAGGAGTCACTCCTCCCCATCTGAGGATACGGGCGAATGATGATAGTGACTGTAATAGTTGTCTGTCATTGTGAGTGATAGACGTCATTGATAGTACTATGACACACGAACTTGTCCCTTTACAATGGCACTTTGTGACCTTGAGAGACTATGATACGAGAGGCGGAAGCTGGGGGATAAGCTGTGACCTCTGAGGGAAAGAAGAAACTCACTTGAGTATCCGGAGACTTCTCAAACAATATGTAGTAGAGGTTGGTAAGTGCACAGAGGAAGACAGGAACAACCATGAGACCGTGAATGAGACCAAGGGAAACAACGAGAATCATCGTTTTGAAGAAGACCTCAAATGATATGTGGATCCATGTCAAGTAAGAGAGCAAGTACACAAGAATGTGATCACTTTCAATGAGAAAAGAAGTTGTCTATCACAAAGTGTTTAAGACAAGTTACAATCAAAAGACTCACTTCACTCATATAAGTCTTGACGAATAGTAAACAACAAACAAAGAGAATAGTTGACAATCCACATTGCATCAGAGGAAAACCAATGGCCACAAGGGCTCTGAAGGGAAAGAGTCAAGGAAAGGGAGAAGGGGTTCTCACCTTGCTATTCTCTTGCTTGGACTGGCCTGTGGATCCTCCAGTCCTTCTCGGAAATAATGATATGTCACATGGGCAGGGAAGTCAACGGAGAATCCAATGGACATGATTGTAGTGGCCATACTAATGGGATCAAGGTCTATTCCCCAATAGGAAAGCATTCCGAAGACGCCTGAGGGGAAGGATGAATGAGGAAGAGAGAGGATGAACATACCGATACAGATTGAGGCTATGGAAGTGGAAGCGACAATGACTGTGAAGGCATTGTACATGAAGAGGAAACAGACTATTACCATACACCCAAGAGTGGTAAATGAAGTGGAAAGAGTGGCTGGGAGCATTGTTTCCACCTATGGAATAGAATGAATGAGAGAAGGAAAAGAATGGACTCACTTGGTCAATGAACTGTGCATTATCATCGAATATATCCACTTGTATTGACTTGTACTCATCTGCCGTTTCTCTCCATTTCTTTAGTATCACTCCGTGACCATCGAAATTGCCCAAATGATCTCCATGATAAGCAACATTGACAAAGAATCGACGGATTCTTCAATTCGGCTTCGTATTTCATCTCTCATTCTCCCACTTACGTTCCATTACCGTAGAATCGAATGAATTGACTCAAATGTTGAAACTCAGGCCATTCGAGGAATGGTTCCATTGTGTGTTTGTTGAAGATTCCAAGTGAAGTCATGTTCTCATTCGAGTCCATCATTTCCTACACAAGACGACTCTTCCTTGATTCATTCCCTTTCCTCTCACCTCTTCTTCTTCATTTCCTCCTGCTTGAATGAATGATTCGTAGTCTCTGATCCAGAATCGAGAGAATTGAGCACCGAGACATTCAGGAAGAGATTCGAATGATTCCACTGCTGACTTGACATAGTGAAGTTGATCAGGATTATCCAGGTCTCCTGGCTGAAATATGCTCATTTGTCAAGAGAAGAATGAAAAGAGACTCACATTTCCGAAGAAGATAGTGGCGACAGTGTAGTTGGGAGAGATGTAGTGTTCTCTCAGATAGTTAATCTGTATCATCTTCGAGTCTTCCAGAACAAGTTTGTCTGGACTCAGGATGATTTTGATGGAAAGAGCTCCATGGATGGAGAACCACCAATAGAAACAGAGACAGATTGCAATGATGATGGAAGTGAAGCCATTGGCAAGCCATTCAGAATATGCCTCGAGGAGTAGTGACAACTGAAAGGAAGGAGGGATGAGAAAACTGTCATTTTATGCTTTGCTCATTCGCCTAAGCTCCGAGGATCGATTATCTCTACATTCGATAGACAACTGCTACGCACAGAATAGACGAATGAGCAATGTGCTTTATAAACACTAAAAGGAAGATCCAGCCAAGGACACTCTAAGGACTACACAAAGTGCATTTTGTTGTACCTTGGAATCTTCCATGTCAAGAGTTGCAGTGTTATAGGCAATGAATGACTGTCGATTGACTGGGATGATAGTAACATTCCCCTAGAAAACACTTCCACTCTCATTCTTCCTTCATTGACTCACCTCTTTTGGTGCTTCTACCTCTTCCTTTCCCTTCTGGACATCTTTCTCTTCTCTTCTTTTCTCTTCATCTTCCATTTCCTTCTGTCCAGCAATGGATACAATTGCCATGTACATGGTCATCTGTAACCATTGTGTGTACTTTTGTGTGTGTTCTTTTTTTTCTTTTTTTCCGTCTCACTTTCATTCATTTCCCTTCTCTCTCACTTCCTCTCTCATTGATGATTTCCTACTTGATAGATGAAGTCAGCCACAATGGCCACGAGATTCCCCGCACAGAAAAGTTGAATCTCCGGAGTGGGAGTGTAGATTCCAACTGCGAATGCAAGGAGATTCGTTAGTGAAGTGATCGAGATGGAAGGGCCTGACATATCGATATTTGACACTGTTAGAAGAGAACAGACTCACCAACATCCACTAGAACAGCAGCGATCTTTTCCCTGTGAGGAATGGGAAGACTTCGCAGTCTAATCCATGATTGAATAGTCAGATATGCATCATCCACTCCTGCAATCACTCCTCTCATCTCAATTCTATTGAACAGATAAAACACTCCTTAGCGATTCTCTCATCACATTTTAATGATAAATCGAAATGAATTCTTTTAAAGAATACTCTAGGCCTCCTAATGTTTCTAAATCAACAGTAAAGATCACTTCTCATTCATCAGATCCCCTCCGGGTGAATTAGACGGATGTGGAATGCACTATACTATTGATTTAGAAACACCACTCTAGGCAGCACTACAATGAAATGGCAGAGACCACTTGTCTGTCTTTTTTAAACCGTGAAGTCAATTTGTGAACTCGAAACGATGTTTGGCGTCTAACATGTTCAACTAACCAATAGCGAGAATGAGGAATGGAGTGACACAGAGAATAGAACCAAATCGAAATCCCATCCAGAATAGGAATCCAAGTGCAGTTGATGTTGCCAGAAGAGGACAGACACAACCAAGAATGGCCATGGAGATACGATCACGGAAGGGCTGAACCATTCACTATAACACACAGAAAATATATGCATTTATATAACAAAATTTAGCTCCAACTGATAATATCTGCCGCCAGAATAATCGGTCCTTGAGAAGCAGATTATATCAGTTGGAGCCAAATTAACGAATATATCTGCTGAAAAAGGACAGCTATTTGCCTGTTTTTAATAGTAGATAATCTTGGAATGTTTCCCTTTTGCAGTACTCAATGCAGATTAGACGGCATTGAATGTGACACAATGTTTTTGTTGTTGAAAGTGAAAGGAGGCTATTTGTGACATTATAAAGGGGACCTGTTTGAGGTAGAATGAACTGATGAGGACTGTCAACACAGAGAATGTACACATTATGAGGAATCCAACAGCGATGTAAGGGAATACAGTCATTCCTGTTCGGACAATCTGAGGGAATTGGAATGAATGAAGAATGAAAGGGGGAATCTCACTTCATCTGCCATATATGTCAATGACGTTCCATAGGCATCAATCAGTGTAGTATTGGCACTGAAAGAAAAGGAAAGGGTCAAAAGCAATTTCCCATTTCACCACTATAGCGCAAAAATCCATGGCGCACTGGTCATCCAACCAAGGGAACTTGGATGAAAAACAAGTGCGTATTCCATATTCCGTTAATCTTTTCTCACCTGTGGATATATTTGGATACTTTTCTCTCGTATGCCTTAACATCATCAGCTGTCCATCCCTTTGGCACTTCTACAATTCACTCTTCATTCCCTCACTTTCACCCCTTCCACCCACCTGCCCTGTATTGTGCTCCAATCACTCTCAGATAGGTAACCTTTCCATTCTCATCTTTCTGTACTCCGAACAGATTGGGCGAAAGATCCAATTGCTTTCCCATAATCTACAACACAATTCCTTGTTCCTGTACAATTCAATATGCGTACCTCCATCATGGGGAAGTTGAGTTTCACCCTTAGAAGGGAAGAGTTCCCTTGCGCTTCCAGATTGACTCCCATCTTAACTTGTTCATTGTACCAAGGTCAATTGGCTAAGTTTCTCGTGATATGACGTCCTACTCTCATCAAGTTATTGCCTACAGCGAAAGAGTGAAATTGGAAATTCGTTTGTGTGAAAGGAGGAAGTGAATGGTCACTGGTTGTTCTCACTGCGAATTGTTGAAGGGGTTCATTGATGAGACACCAATTCGAACAGATCTCATAGTACTTAGAGCCCTTATGACTTATGTTCGTTGATACATAGTCCATCACTTGCATCGCCTCGTTCATATGTTCCTGAGGGGGATTACTGTATCAAGTCCTCTCTCCTCTATTCCTCACTCTTCTATGCATAGATCCTCCATCCTTTGCTGATATCAGTACAAACACAGCAATCGGATCTCCCTTGTACACGAAAAAGTCATTGTACACTTGCATTTCATGAATGGAACGTGAACCGAATGGAGTGTAACCTTGAGTCAGAAGATATTTTCAACGTTGATCGCAGACTGTAAACGGACCTGTCTTGATATCATCCTCTTGTGGAGTGAAAACAATCTTGATGGAACAAAAAGCGGTCAAGGAGAGTGTAATCTGTAACCGTTTAGGGGATTAGAGTCAATTGTCCATTCAATACTTACAACAAGGACAAGATAGTGATGGTCAGCCACGAAGAGACCAGTACGATGAAGGGCTCGAGTCAGATATCGGACCAAGATAGGCGGATCCTCATGCCCTTTCTCATTGTGCATCGTATTCAAAGGGAACTACGCAGTCTTCGAAGAGGGGCAGCTAAACAGTGTGATGGAAGGAAAAGGAGAAGGGTCTGAGAGGGGGCGGTATGAAGAAGTCCAGTGAAGGGAGAGAGCGGGGGCAGTGGAGAGGTTCCCGCCCATTGGTTAAAAGAGATCAAATGGAGAAGAAGAGATGAAGAAAGAACGTTTACACGCCTTACTCACACACTAACCACAAACATCTACGAAAAAAATGTCTGGTGTGTTCAGTTCATTTGCCTAGCCGAAACGGTCTACCGACGATAAAAATTCTGACCCACTAACTACTGCACTCGGACAAGTGTACTGTATTTCAGAATTTTTGTAGTTTGTAGTCTCATCGCAAGTTTTGTATCGCGAACTGACTCACACATTTTTGGCAGAGTTCGTTCTTGAATTGATGAGTTTTAGCCATTGTTGATACATGATCACGTCTTGTGCACAAGAAGGCACACAATTTGTGTTCTCGTAAGGGTAGACTCAGGGTGCGGGAATCGTTTTCACATCACGTTCCTCGTTCACTTTCGCGTAATTGATGTGTTCCATTCGTGCGATGAGCTTGCGATTGTAGGTAATGGTAGTGCAATGTGAAGGGAAGGACTGTGATAGACAGGCAAGGATCAAAAGGGCCAAGACATCATCCGCTCTCTGTGAACAATGCTTCACTGATGCATTCGAGAATGTAAGTTTAGAGTTCAGTTTCAGAAGTATTGAAGCTTGACTAATGATATAATTGGTTTAGTTGATGGAAGGATTATGATTTGTTTTTCAGGATGTACACGAGACAATCATGTCCACGAATCTCTTCTCTCGAGGTGAACGAGTTGCCATGGGTGCATCAGGAGGAAAGGACTCTACAGTACTCGCATATGTTATGAAGGTAAGGGGATACTGTATGAGAAAGGATGGGGACACAGACTGCCGTTTAAAAAAGAACATACGAGGAATATTGCTTTATATCCTTTCTCTTCTTTCTCTGTTGGGAAGAAATGTGAATCTTTTTGCACAGTCACTGCAGATAGGATAAGGCACTCCCATTCACACAGATATCGAACGTTCGCCTAAGTGATAGATTGGAATGCAGAAAGCATCTCTGATTGGTTCTAGAACGTACTCGGTTCGCTCTTTTCCCCCTCGTGAAAGAGTGACGACACAATGAATTGGTCATCTATTCGTCCTTTGGACATTCACTCTTTTACGTCAATGATCACATGGAAAATGTTGTTATTGAGTGAAGATAATGAGATTGTTGCAGACACTGAATGAGAGACACGACTATGGATTGGACTTGTTACTTCTCTCGATTGATGAGGGCATCAAGGGATACAGAGATGATTCACTCAAGGTACAAGGAAGAATCCTTGAAAAGAGAGGTCAATGGGAGTATAGAGAATAGAGATGAAGTTACCGGAAATGGTTCAACCATTTTCCCTTTCATTCATTCCCCAAAAGGAGCTGCTCCTTTTTTGCTTCTGCCGGGAACGTTCGGAGGAAGAAGAAAGGGAAAAGAGGTGTTGATTGCAGGCAGTGGAGAGAAACAAGGAGGAGTACGAACTTCCACTCATGATACTATCATACAAGGTGAGGGGATTCCCTCTGCGAGTGAGTAGAAGAGATTGGATACGTGACCAAAGGAGGAACGATACATTTCTCATTTGTTTATAAAATGAATATAATTAATATGATAAACGAAAGCGTAGTGGAAAACAGGGGGGAAAAGAAAAAAAGATTTGGTCTTTATTAATTAAAATGATTTAGGAATTGTACGGATGGACAATGGATGATATTGTGGCAAAGATTGGAAAGAAGAACAATTGTACGTTTTGTGGAGTATTCAGACGACAAGCACTTGATAGGTCAGTCAACATTTCATTAGGGTAACAATTCAGTAAAAAAACTGCTGAAAAGGTGCCGTTGATATTTCTTGATGCGAACTCTTTTGTAGGGGAGCTTATCAACTTGGAGCAACGAAGCTTCTCACTGGTCACAATGCAGATGACATGGCTGAGACTGTGCTTATGAATGTGCTCCGAGGAGACATTGCAAGGCTAGAGAGGTACGGTAAGGCAAACAGATACGGTATTGTAAGTAATGTATTGTAGATGCACGGCTATTTGCACGGCAACAGCCGGAGAAGTACAATTGCCCAGGGCAAAGCCACTCAAGGTAAACAATTTGAAGTTCAATGATTTTTCATTATTAGCATTTTTTCAAACAAAAAAATGAGAGGTAAAAAGCGCGAAATAGCGTGACCCAAATTTCGGGCACGCGGCCACATGTTTGCGCGCCGAAAAATTCATTATGCGAAAAATGTTGAACCGTTGCCCAATTTTTCGTGACGAGCGCGAAAATTTTCGTGCCCATGACCAAATTTTTTCGTCTCGCGTTGAATACCGCCCAGTAAAAGAAAAAAAGAATATGGCCTACAAGAACACATGGGCTAATATATTTCATTTTATTTTCAGTATTGTTTCGAGAAGGACATTGTTATGTATGCGAGAGTGAAGAAATTGGACTATTTCTACACTGAATGCATTTATGCACCCAATTCATATCGACAGCACGCAAGGTTACAGAGACAATTCATATTGTAGTGAATAGGCCATTCAGGACATTTGTGAAGAGATTGGAGAGAATTCGTCCACGTGCCATTCTGGACCTCATTCAATCAGCAGAAAACATCTCAGTGAGGAAGGATGTAACCACTCCCAAACTAGGAAACTGCTCTAAGTGAGTGTGTATTGGTAATGGGAATGATCTATTTCTCAGATGTGGTTACATTTCCTCTCAGTCTTTGTGTAAAGCTTGTCTTCTCCTGGAAGGACTCAACACTAATAATCTGTCCCTCGGAGTAAAGAAGGTACATTGAGACACTCAATTCCTATATTTCTCAATTAATTCAGAAGGTCCAGAGGATAACTCCTACAGAGGGAGGTGGATGTGGAACTACAGGTTCATGTGGTTGTTCTGAAGACAAGAAGATAGACTTTTGAAAAAAACTTTTCCCTTCGTCATCTTTCGTCATTGTTAATTGTTGTCTGTTAATATGTGATCACGGGTAAACATATACGACATTAGTAGTTATTTATTAACGTGAATAGCCTAGCAGGTCCGTTTGTCTCGTTGCTTTGCCCTCTGTTGATCTCGAATCTTGCTGATCGAGTTCTGTATGGCCATCTGAAATGGACACTCTACCCTATTGTATTCAGTTCGTGTTGACATTTAAGAAGGGTATAACTTTTAAAAAAATCAATTTTCGATTCATTTTCGAATGAGACCTTGGCCACCAATCACTGCGCCATTTTCGAAAATAAACCGAAAAATGAAAAAGGATATAACTAAAAAAAAAGTTTTTTTTTAGTTATATCCATCTTATATCCTGATTGTGCATTGAAAGTGAGAAGAGACTGACCCTGCTCTGCTTATTCATCTTTTCTCCGTTGTCCTCCACAGGAGATCCCATGTTGAACAATTCACGAAGGAGAACATTCGACTTCAATTGACGACGCATTCCTCCACGCAACAACTGAACAAATCAAGTCAATGTAGAACATAATGAAACTTTCTGTACAGAATATTTGATGGTACTGTAAGATTCATACCTCTGTGAGCTGATCGTAGAGAAGTTTGTACGTACAACTGTCGAGTACGAGACTCTCCCTATCAAGTTTGATAGTGAGTGAGGGTGCCTCTCCCTCTGCTATGAACGAGTATATTTGTCTGCAATCGAAACATTTCATATACCGTAACGCTTGCAAGCATTCACAGCAAAACATGTTGGGTGCAAAGAGCTCACCGGAAGTTCATCTTTTGTACTCGCTTCTCTTTCTTCGTTTTCGTTTTCCCACTATCGTATGCGAGATCGGATAGGATCTGTCAAACAATAGGGATGAAATCATTTACATATAAAGTGGGAATCAGTCATTTCCGCACAATCTATAACTCTGAAAGAGTTATGACAAGTTGTGCGGAAATGACTTAATCCCAAAGTATTACCATTTTCAGAAGAAGAAAAAACAAGAAATCATATGAGTCTATTATATAATACAAAAGATACCCCGCAAACATGATCTTGATTGGCAAATCGGAATCCAGTCCCCCTCCTCTCAATAGCCAATTCATAGAGGAAAGCAAGCGCTTCTCCTAAAATACATTCATTTATTTCGCAAGTTACAAATAATGCAAATTAAAAATAAAATTATTTATTATAAACTAACCAGCAGAAACTCGCATCTCCAGTTGATTTCCTTCAACGTAAGAAACCTAAAAGATTCATACAGGATTTAGGAAGAGTGTAACTAAACATTTTCTCGGTTCATTTTTTCGAAAAATGATGCTTTGGCCGGTTGCCAACGTCTCATTTGACATGCTCGGCCTCATTTTTCAGAAATGAACCAAAAAGTGAAAAAATACCCCTTCATATATTGAAATATTCATGATACTGTGAAAGATATTGCGGCAATGGCATTTGAAAAAATCAAATAGATGAAAAATAAGCAAACACACGAGTTTGGGTTGTTGTGTGAGAGCAACGTTGACCAGTGGATTCTCTGCCTTGTCGAGGAGTAGACACCATGCACCAAGGGAAGAACAGAACAGATTCGTGTACTGTGTACCTACCTAAACACAACCATTCAAATATACGAGCTTCAATGGCTACATACATGAGAAGATTTTCGCACGACAAGATTTTTCCCCAGGCGGCTATTTCCCCGACGACCCCGAAAAATTAATTTCAGGGAACTTACCGGTAGGGGAAATATTACGTTCGGGTAAAATTCAAGTGTCAGCTTGAAGTATATTAATGAAAGAAATGTGCAAAGAAACATACCTTGAAACTGTTCCAAGTGTCTGAGACAGCCTTTGTGCAGCTAGCGTACACATCCTGTAATTAACTATTCACATTTGTTCTTAAAGTGTTGCATAAATAGGATAATCGATTCAAAAATAGAATGAATACCTCAGTTTCACAAGAGAGATGTGCAGTGATTCCTATGGAAAGCGCAGCGAGTGATCGAACACCGAGTATTCTGGATGAGTCTGTCACTATGGGACACAGAAGACAAAGGGCCTCGTCCACATCCGAAGACAACTCATCGCCTGAATAATGAGGATTAGAATAGAAACAATGTTACAGCAAAATACATTTACTCAATATGCAATGAACATTCAAAGACTGACCAAGTTGTACTGCAAGAACCGCGAGCAATTGACATCCTACCATGCACTCCTCATCCGTCTTCTTGATGGCCTTTGTGGCCAGATCAGCCAACGTTGCCTACAATCAATGGTCATGGATGAACATAAAGAGTGAGTACCTTGTACTTGATGAGGTCCTCTCCAATGTAGTTTGAACAGAGACCAAGGTAAAGATGTCGAAGGGCAGCTAGGCGAACAGAGATACTGAAAACACACCTTCTCCACTCACTCAACTGACATTTTCATTAACACCACTCTAATTTTACTTGTATAGCAAACATAAAATAAAACTGATATAAATTATACTTCTTATTGGCGGCGTTGTCCATATGTTCACAAAGGGCATCCATTATTACCGATTCAATCATGTCATCAGCCTCATCAATTCCTGTAAAGCATGCAACTACAACTACTGTCCACTCTCACTAATCCTTTGAATAAGCACGTAAACAATAGCTCACCCTGTACACTTCGCATATCGTCGTCCAGAGTGATGTGAGTGGAGATTGACTCGCAATCACTATCACTGTAGTCATTTTGTCGGCCTACAAAATAAATATATCTCCTTGACAATAACAGAAAAGATGAAAATGGACTATTGAACTTACTCCTAGTACGAGATCCTCCACCAACAGCTGAAGTGGAAGCATCCCTATCCTTATTCTTATTCTTGCCTTTACCCATTGTCGCAAGCTATAAATGCGTTTATACTGTCAGTAGCAAGTGAGTACATAGTTAAGCTTGTGTATACAAGTGTCACGCGCCAAAACAGTATCGTTGTCAGCGTTTAGAAGTTACATTGAGAAGAACGATAACAGCAAGAAGTGGGTGTAGGGAGAAAGCGCGAAGCGATAACAGTGATTTCGTCAAGTTGGGAAATAAAACGACAAAACAAGAACAGTTTCAACACTCACACGTCAGTGGCAGAGAAACGATGCTTTTCGCAAACACTAGTGGTGCGGCACACAACGAAAAGTTCGACTTTTTATATTTAGCAGAATCCTATTTAACGGAGTCACACATTTAGCGGAATCGGCAAGCAATCGATGATTAGCCGATACGACTGTCTCGCTATCAGAGTGTGAGCGATAGCGAGGGAACGAGATCTGGCCATTCCTCGCGTGTTCATGGGCAAGGGCAAGTCGAACGGAAAGGTCACGGCAACTAAATCCGTGAGTATTTACTTATACAAACTTGAAATAAAGGAAGGACAACTAGTAGTTATCGTACAACTAAAGTAAATGTACACGTTTCCTATCGAAATTGCCTCGGGTGTTTTTGTTTACGGTATTGAACCGGCAGCTATTTCGAAACCGCACGCGTCATTGTCTTACTCACGACGTAATAGCATTTTTCACTTAAAATAAATGTGTTGCCAATATAGCACAAGTAGAGGATTTGATGTACGAAGATTTCTTTAATTTTGTTGTTTCAGGTGCGCGGATTGGAGTGGTTGTACCTACAGTATCTGTTGGTAACTGGACTGTATATGCTAGAGCCTTGGGAGAGGACACTCTTCAACTCAGTAAGTTATTTACCTTTCGGTGAAGCTCATTATGTAATGACAAGAATTAAATTTAGGTGTAAATTTCAAAAACTAAATTTCAGGTATTTCTTCTTGTTCTCACTGCCGGAATCGCACTCTTTGTTACTTTCTTCCCCACTTTCATCACTGCCTAAACTGTGAGTCAACATTTCACATGCTTTTCTTGGTGCTGGGCATGATCATGAGATTTTTTATTTCAAAGATCAGTGGTTGAAGCCATCCCAGATGGAATATTACACCTGTTCATATACCGTTTAAATTAGATTTTTTCAGATGTCCGAAGCCAAATCAGATAAGGTTACTGTCCTTCTTCGTTCCGTAGGAGATGCCCCTATTTTGAAGACAAAGAAGTATAATATTGATGGTTCACGTGATATCGCATGGCTCTCTTCCACTGTTCGTTCCCTTCTCAAACTGCCTGCAGACAAGTCTCTCTTCCTTTATATCTCTCAGACATTTGCCCCTTCCCCTGACCACACGTTAGAAATTCTACAGAAGTGTTATTCACATGAACAATCGTCAGAGTTGGTCATTCACTATTCGACTACTCCTGCCTGGGGGTAAAGTGCCCTTCTTGCCTTTTGATGTCACAACGACACCTGACGTACGGCATCCCATTCATATCCGTTTCCGTTGTACATCATTCACTTGTGATACTCTCCACTCTGGATAAACCATTCTCATCTATTTCCTATAGTCAAGAATGGACTAGCGTCCAGTCGCTAATGGATACCTGTCAGTGAATGGAGAAGCATCGACTGAATCCTCTCCAATTATATCTTCTCTCTTGTCTGCTCTCGTCTTTCATCTGTTTCATCTTTCGTACTTTTCATGTGTTTTGCTCATTCTTAATAGTCTTCCGTTTAAGTGTCTCTCCGTTATTCTGTTCTGAGCGCATTCTGTGCATTCTCCTCTCATTGCGATCAAAACACATCGACTTATCATTGTCCGATCTCCTATTCGAGAGATATGTGGACAATGCACAAATTGGTAGATAAATAGACCTTATTATGAGAAGAATAGCGTGTTTGTTGCATGATTCCCTTGTTTCGCATCCCCTTCCAATCCCTCTTTTTCAACCACTTCTAATCCACTCTTCAACATCTCTCTTGGCCGTTCCAATTTGAGTTTTGCTGCAACAGTTTACGTTTCTCTTTCATTGGTAGAAGTGGAAATGTTCCGTTTCACTTTAGAGTCCCCTTTGTTGTTTCCTTGTTTCATACACTTTGCCCTGTGTTTGTATCACGTGATTCATTGTGTCCTATCAGTATGGCCATTGTAGATGTCCACTCCCATCACTTTTCGTGAAGAAGTCATTCTCAATCCTATGGAAAGAATGAGAATCCTCGTTGACAGTGCAAAGATTAAAAACGATGTCATCAACAATATACCCATCTTCAGGCATGTTTACTCATGAATCTTAATAAGCAGAAAAATGTTTTCTGACTGACTAAGTGAGAGGAATATGAATTGTACCAAGACAAACATTTGAATGAATGAAGAGTTTTTGATATCAGATACTACAAGAGTCTGGATGACATGTTTCGTATTGCAACCATCTATGTACAAGAGGGACAACTGGAGAAGGCATTCGTTCTCTTCGTTCGATTTGTGAGGTGAGTGCACACTAGGGTCAATGTTGTGCATCTATGATGTCAACGGTGAACAGTCAATGATATCACTTACAATCAAGACAATCTTCCATGACAAAAATCACTATATCGTTCCTTTCTTTCTCTCGAGATGCGTTTTTTGCCGTTAGTGCACAGAGTCGTTTCCCCCATTTGGAAATGGTCATTTCTCCCTTTCATCTACTCTTAATGAACTTTTATCTGATGATGTATAGAGGGAAGAGAAGAGACTAGGGAACAAAATGAAGAGTGAAGAGGACAGAGGGAATGTAAAGTGTACCATGCACCGGTGCTTATTGTGAATGAGTAATTTTGCAGTATGGCAGTGGAGGAATTGCCGAAGCACAAGGACTTTGTGGTCTTTAATTCAGAGGAGAGGGTCAGGGCAGAAAGTATGGTGGCTACGGCTATTGTACAGGTGAAATAGAAGAGATCTATTTTAAACTCATTCTCTCAATCTGAAATAGCTAATTCACCCAGAATTGTACACTTTTTCACATGTGATCATTAATGTTTGTAGGGTGATCAACTGAAGACTCGACTGGCACAGTTGTATGATATTGAAGCACTGAGACTGTACAATGACCTTGCAAAGGATTCTTCCATTACAGATGTCAGTATTCTCTATTCTTGAATTTGTATGAGAGAATCATTGTAGATACTTGCTGAGAATTACAAGAAGAGGAATGAGAAGAATCTTGCACAGTGAGATTTCCACATTTAGAGTGTATCTCGTTTGATTCATTCATAATTCACTTATTGACTGTTTTGCAGAATCGTAAAAGAAGCGCAAGCAGCTGCTCTTTTGAGAAAGAATGAGAAACCGGTAAGTGAAGACATGTAGAATGAGGAAGAGAAGGTTCTTCCCTACAGGAAGTTCATGAGAAGACATTGGCTGTTCCCTCGGACCTCGTTGAGAAGTTTATGAATGCATTGGGAGAAGGAGAAGAAGAGACTGTTGGTATTCTATTTGGACTGAAGGTGAGGAATGGATTGTGGCTGTCTGGAGTATGGACATTTGCGCCACAATGATGAAATGGAGACTTGTGCCATATTAATGGTGCAAATGTCCATGTCGCTGTTGTCTTTGACCATTACAGTATCCTCTTGCAGACTCGAGTTCATTACTTCGTCGTGTCTCACGTTGTCGTTCCTCCTCGAAGTCACACTGTCAAGACTGCAGCTGGCATGCATCAAGAGGTACACAATACAGCCAATTCTATTCATTCACTTAATGGTAGATGACAAACAAACTCCAAGCCTCACTTGGTCTGATTCCACTTGGACTCATTCACTTGACTCCATCCTCTTCCCCTCGTTCCTCTACTCATACAGAGAACTCACCATCAGTCTCTTCTCCTACTACTTCATCCTCTACTCAAAGGACCAAATACCTTCCCTCCACCACTTCTCATCTCTATGCACAGGTTGACATTTCTCTTCACTTCATATATCGAGTACTGTAATTTAGGCTGCATATCAGACATATTTGCCTGAGGCCATTTCAATCATGGCAGTTGATGGGAAGGATTATTCTTCATTCACTCTCACTCCTGCTGGTGAGACTGTATCGATTGATTGATCCATTGTGTTATTGTAGGAATGTTGATGGCCTCTCGTCATTCATTGAGAGGAAATGATGCAGCCGTGAGTGAGGCAGGACATGTCAAGTATGCAGAATCACTCAGTACAACCATTATTGATCTGAGAGATGAAGAGAAAATGGAAGAGGAACAATCCAATTAGGCACTTTCATTCAATTCTTTCATTCTCCCCTCAGGTAGATACGATAAGCCTCGAAGTTGTTAATATGTCGACACCAGATTGTTACTTGAGTCATCCATAATATTTCATTATTTGTATTCGGGTTACGGTAGATGCCGAGAATGCGATATGTACTGAGAAAGCATAGTATTGATATATATTGATAAGCTCTGATGACTAGTATCAGTTGCATTTTTCGTAATAGTCATATTGTGCTGGTCTGTTTTATTGTCCTCAGCTATCTTTTTGAAATATTTTAAAATACTATTTTCCCCCACTCATTGGCGGTGTTATATTGTTACCTTAATGCCAGTACTTTCCATTTGACCTCTATTTGCTATGTGTACAGGACCACTGTATAAATAGTTTGTGACCTTTTGAAGGATACTGTAACATGAGGCGTGAGGTTCTACGGTATCCTACGTAATATTTCACTTTGATTAAACTAACGGGTTAACTAACCGCAGAAAATATGGCAGAATGAGAAGATCGACGAGGTTAAAGGAAAAGGAAGAGTCGACAAATGGAAAGAGGAAGAGTTTGGGGAAGGAAGAAGAAGAGGAAGAGAAGATTCCAGTGAAGAAGAGAAGAGCGAAGAAGAAAGATAATGTAGTCAAAGATGAGAAAGAGAATGGAAAGGAAGAGGAGAGAATGAAAGAGAAGACTCCATCGGAAGATGGAATCGAAATGATGGAAGAGTCAATTGTGAGAGAAGAAGAGAATGATGGAGACATTGTGATAGTGGATGCATCCATTGAGGAAAGGATCATTCCAGAAGGAGTTGCAAGGATTCTACAGAAGAGAGATGCAGTCAGAGTATGTACAACTTCACATTGAACTATTGAATGACTTGTACAGGTTCATCCTATAGCAGAAAGACCATCACTCATTCCAAGTTTGTATGAGGATGAAGGAGAGAAAGTGAGTGGATTCTATTCATGTCAATATATTAGGTTGGAACATAAGTAATGATATATCTTCCTTTCACATCGATTATCTTCGTCCAACCTGATATTAGCCATTGCCCATAATTATCATATACTCCCCATACAAGACCTCACTAACTGCCACCATCACCAGCCTCTTTCGCAATAACGCGCCGCGGCGCGTTTTTTCGAAGCTGGCCTATTTTCGCGCGCTTTCACCTCTTCGGAACATTTCGACTCGCCCTGGCTCGGGCAAAAAAGCTACCTCGAAGGTCTCAACGGTAAATTGAAGCCAGCCAGACGGCCGATAACACTGATTTTTTTCTTCGC
>JACMIF010000141.1:11592-25046 GCA_014805445.1 Diplogasteroides magnus | reverse complement strand
GGGAGTATATGATAATTATGGGCAATGGCTAATATCAGGTTGGACGAAGATAATCGATGTGAAAGGAAGATATATCATTACTTATGTTCCAACCTAATACATTGTATTGATTAAGTCTGCACTGAAGATGAGACTACTCGTCACTCTTCTTCGTCTTCTTTCCCGTTCAAGATTCAATGAGATTTCAGAAGCTGAGACAGCTAATGCAATTGCCAATTCAGGAGTGGAAGAGATGCCAGGTACAGTAAAAGGATGCAGGGATTACGGTAGATTGGAAATACAGGCCCATCATCACAGACTGATGCTGATGAAGGATCATCTTCGAGTGAAGATGAATGGGAAGAAATGGAATTGGCACATCCTGACGAACCTGGGACAAGTCAAGATATACAGGTGACAATTGATTCTTTTGTCCAGCGAAGGGAAGATATTTAGGTGCATGTATCCAAGAAAGAGTTGACGAAGGGTAAAAGTGACTGGAGAACGAAGTTGCTGAGGACTGAAATAAATAGAAAAGTGAGGGAGAACAGAGAAGATCTACATAAGGTGAGCATAGTTCAACAGGTGATGCAGCCGGGGGTCAAAGGCGGGTCGGTGTGAAAAGATTTCCCACCATAGGCGGGTCGGTGGGGGTGAAATAAGTCCTTTTTGCGTGATTTTCCATCCTATGGCGGGTCGATGTGGGCCGATTTTGGGACCGAAAAGCGGGTCGGTGAGGTCGAATTTGATGACCCTTTTGAACTATGAAGGTGAGACAATTAGGACTTTTTCCTAATATTGCATACAAAGTGGAATTGTACTTGTAAAAAGTTACACTCCCTTTTAATTAATATTTTCATGATACTGTATTGAGGCGACTCTTGTGTGTCACATTTCGTATTCTTCTCTTCTTTGTCGTGCTGCCACTCATGAACATCTTCTTCCTTCACTCATCAATACTCAACTCCCTACAGGTCCCTATTCAAAAATTTATTATAATTTTTTTTACTCCTTTTATTGTATCTTCCTTTAGGATACCAATCACTAGCCGGTCATCCCATATCAGAGAAGGACCTCTCTAAGCTTCTCAAATGGTTCGCCGATGCGTTCAGGGTATGTAGCTAATATTGGTCCATTTGTATTTGTATTTTGTAAATGTATAAAGATGTCATTATAGCAATCTCCTGGCCATGTTGCACTTGATTCTGTTGCATCTCCTGGTTATCGATACGCAGAGACAAGAAGATTGGAGAAGTTAATTGAGGAGAAGGAGTATGAAACAAGTCTCGATGCTGCACTGGTGAGATACTTGACAAATCATTCATAGACTATAAAGAAATGAACGACAATAATTATGATGGTTATTGTTAGATGCTCTTCTCACTCCTTCATTCACTGGAGTGCATCGTTCGACTGTGCACAAACTTCAATCTTGTATTTCCATGGGAAAAGGGAAGGAAAGCAGAAGACAAAGAGATGAAAAAAGGAGGAAAAGGGAAGAAGATGGAAAAGGGAGAAGTGAAAGAGAAGAGACTGTTGGATGCCTGGGTGGAATTGTGGATGCCAGGAGAGAACAGATGGAAATGTCAGTTTATTGACTTTTTTAAATCAAGGAATAATTGTATTTAGCTGTGGACCCGATTGGAGGTCGTGCATTGGATGATTCACAATTGGAATCTCTTCTGAGAAATCCAGTCCATTACGTGATTGCAGTTGATAACAGTGAGATTTCATTTGATTGATGATTTCAACTGATTCCCCTTGAGAAAGAGGAATAAGAGAAGTTGCCTTCCGATTCGCATCTCTTTTTCTCACTCCACAATTCAAAAGAAGAAGACCAGTGGATGAATGGTTGAAGGATACTCTCTCACTTCCGGTATTCATACTTACAGTACTCCTTATACCGTAATCATCAGTTATTCCGTGCTGATGGATCTCGTTCTCGTGCTGAAGATTGTGAATGGCACACAACTGTCGAGAAGAGAGCAATTCCAACGACAATCAATGAATTGAAACATCATCCATTGTAATCATCTTCTGTTTCATGTTCACTGTGTAGAGTTCAGATATATATTGGAGAAGGATCTGAAAAAATACGAGGCTATTTACCCAAGAAACACTAAGCCAGTAGGAGAAGTGAAGAAGGAAAAGGTGAAACAAAAATTAGAGAATTTGTTAATGAAAGATGAATTTAGGTGTTTCTCCGCTCAAACATTCATCAATTGCAAGGTTCCATAAATTGGATCAAGTTTGGTAGGCAAATCAAGGTTGGAATCTGCTCTTGTTCTTTCATTTTCCGTGATGAATACAGAATTTGACGGATTGAGTGAAATTGATACTGCAATGTGCGAAATGCATTGTTGAATAAGTTGTTGTGATCGTTGAGGAGGGAGAGGAGCCATACAAGATAGTGTCAAAGAGAGCGAAAGTAGCTGGAGGAGAACAGGATGAACTGCCCCTTTATGGATACTGGCAGACTGAACCATACAAAGTGCCCCAGATAGGAGATGATGTAGGGATACTGTAGGAATGGTTGATAAGGACTACTTTAAGGGTCGTCTACCACGGAATGAGTTTAACAATGTCTACATGTACAGAGATGACATGTGTCCTGAGGTGAGAGTCAGTTGATACCGTAGCCTAATACACGACTGCTTCTAGAATACGGTGCATTTGACCCTGCCTGGAATGGCCTCAATGTCTCGTACCCTTGGATTGGATGCAGTTGCGGCTGTGGTTGGATGGCAATGCCAAGGAGGGAGGAATGTTCCCATGTCAGTTTGCAATTCATCCTGTTTACTGTCATCTTGAGTATCCTTTCTATTGTGTTGTTCTAGTTTGGACGGTGCCATTGTTCATTCTCGAGACAAGGAATCGTTCCTCACCGAATTCAAGAAGAGAGTGAAAGAGGAAAGAGAAAAGGAGAAGAAGGTTGGAATTGTTGATCACGAGCATCTTAATTTTACTTTTTTTTTAGAAATACGAGAATCGAGTGTACGGAAACTGGAAGAAAATGATCAAAGGAGTGATGAGATTGGCGAAATTGAATGAGCGATTTGTAAACGTGAAGAAAAGCGATGAAGAAGCATTGTGAAATTATTGAATATTTACATTTATCTAATAAGAACGTTCATTTGTACATATCAGTTTAGTATTATGCATTTTCTGTACTGGTTGCTATGAATTGTCATTGAAGTGCAATTACGATAAAAAAATCGTGCTTTATTCTCGGATTACTATAAATTTCTCTGGGTCTTTATTCCCCAAATGTACCGTTTACACTAGGGTGTCGCTAATGGGACGTTATTGACAGCCGTTCATTTCTAGCCGTCTAATTTCATTCCTAGCTGCTGTCTCTCAGTTCGCAGAAACAACGCTTGGAATGAAATTAGACGGGTAGGAATGAACGGCTGTCAATAACGTCCCATTAGCGACACCCTAGTTTACACTTCCTTTGTTATTAAATATCACTATCATTTTAGTTCCTTCCCTTCTTCTTTAGTCGGCCGTGGCCGGCATGAGTAGTGGAAATCCCAAGTGGTGGCCGTATCGAATTCCCATTGATACCGCCTTCAGGTGCCTACCGTAATCCTTCACCACACTAACTTTTGATTCAGGAAAGCGGGAGTACTTGTTCTTGGTGTTATCGTAGGAGCGAATGTCGTATCGTACTATTACAACCCACTCAAGGTATGTTGTTGATACTAAGGTTGGCAGTTTGACTAGGTTTTCGGATATGTTTCACAGCTCTTATAAATTAAATGTATGTAGCCACTGTGAAACATATCCGAAGACCTAGTCAAACTGCCAACCATAGTTGATACTAAATAGGTAATATTTGAATCATGGTGTAAGCGTAGCCAGGGGGGCTTTTTATGCTCGAATGGATTGTTGAGGTTATCTTGTTCGATTTATTAGCTGCCATGTTGGTTAATAATTTAATAATAGGAATATGATGAGGAACTTGCACGTGGGAAGGTCGAGTTGCTCAGACAATACAAGGTGAGAGATGAGAAAAGAGGAAGGGAATGAGTATTGATTGATACAGGCAAAACACGAGGAACGACTCTCCAATAGACAAACAGAAGCAAACACTAAATGTAAGTATCTATGTTCATACAGATTTGATATGTCAGTACTGACTATGGTTGGCAATATGACTAAATTTTCGGATATGTTTCACCGTGGCTATATATATTATATTTATAAGAGCTGTGAAACATATCCGAAAATTTAGTCATATTGCCAACCCTAGTACTGACCTATTTATGTTTACTTTATACCTAAATAGGTCAGTATACCGTATACACATAATATACTTTTTTCCATTCAGGATGATCGTTCCCGTTCCCGTTCTTCCATTGTCACTCATTCCCCTTCCACTTCATCCAATCACTATGGCCCTTCCCTCTCTACAGATTCAGTCTTTCGCCGTGCATTCAAGTACTATAAGAAAAGAGATCCCCGACCAGATCTATCCAAGGTTTGGGATCTTTCCCCATTTCATTACCGTAACCCTTCTTTCTCAGGTTATCAATCCTCGACTGCAGAATGGAACAAAGTTGACTGTGGGAGAAGACGTTATCTCTAGTGCGATATTTTGTTCTTTATGATCTACAGTATTAAAGGGACTGTCCAGGGCGCCGATCCGAATCGCAAACTGACAAAGTCACTGTAGAAAATGAATTTGCCAAATTGTGAATGAAAAGGAAATTTATGTTTTTGCTTCGTAGTTGTGTGAGTCCCTAGGTCTAAGTGCTAACTTTATTCTCTGTTAGCCTGTTTTCATTTCAAAACAAGAGAAAAGCTCAATCAAAGGAGCTACAGTGACATTTCAGTTTGCAATACTCGGCGCCTCGGACAGTCCCTTTAATAATGATCTTCAGATGAGACAATATCTTTCCTCGGTCTTCGTCCGCTTTCTGAATGGAAAGTGGTAACATTCGAGGACAGACAGGGACTCTTCATCCTTCCTGATCTCTTACGGTAGAATGCGTCTTCGTTCTCTGACTCAATACAGTATCCCTTGAGTGATTCTGCCCATCTTCCATGGCTTCGTCGTTCCCTTCGATATGCAACTGCACCCAACAACACAAACATCGCCCTGCACACCGATCAACCGTATTATTCATTTTATTATGATAATAATGATTACTTTCAGATTTTCCCTTTTGGATGACTACCGTAACTTGCGATGGACGACCCTTGGTGTACAGTATGATTGGACGACGAAGGAATATCCCCTGACAAGACCCGCACTTCCTTCTGAACTGAAGTTACTGGCTAAGGTGATGAGAATGGTGGGGTAAAGGATGAAGGTTGTTGATTGTAGAGTATCTCGTCTGTTCTTTGTCTGGGTGAAATGGAAGGAGATGCAGCTATTGTCAACTATTATCCACAGAAGTCGACGTTGTCTGCACATGTTGATAGGTGAGGACAATAAGAGAAGAGAAGGGAATGAATGGAAGGGATTGAGATCTGAAAGGACTCATTCTGTACCACTTGTATCTCTATCCATTGGAAGACCTGCTGTCTATTTGACTGGAGGAACGAATCTCGATGATCCTGTCATTCCCATTCTACTACAGGTAACATAGACAATGATACAGTATCTATGAAAGAGTGTTGAGAGTGGAGATGTACTTGTAATGCACGAGAGTCAACGACTTGTATATCATGCAGTTCCATGTATTCTACCACCTGGAGAAAGGAAAGGAGTGATAGAAGAAGAAGTAGAAGAAGATGAAGAAGTACTCAAAGGAGCAGAGAACGGAAATGAACAATGGGAAAAGAGATTGAAAGAATATTCGACGAATTGTAGAGTCAATATCACTATTAGACAAGTCAATCCATAGCATTCAATTGTTTGTTCTTTGTTGTAGATGTGTCTAGTCGTGGTTACTGTATCTCGTGTTGGTTACTGTATGTTGTGAATGAAGTGGTTGAGTGACGGCATCTCATTGAATGCATCCTGGGGGATAGAGAAGTGCGTTGTTTGCAGTGATACGAGGGGTGGGCGGGGATGAGAGAAGATAGGGAAGGCAGAGTAGAGGAAAAGAGATGAAGGGGGGATTCAGACGGTGTAAAGCACCCTCCCTCTCTCACTCCATTAGTCTCTGCCGACTGAAGAGTCAACCACTTTTGGAACTTATCACTTGAATCCATCTTCGCCCTCTTGCTGACAGATTCCCCTTCACTTGATCCACCATCTAACCATCACAAGTCTCAGAATGTCCGACGAGGAGGATCCATACGCAGTGAGCAGTGATTCCGAGGATGAGAAGCCGAGAAAGAAGATCGACTTGGGTGCGAAGGTCGATCTCTCCAGTCTGGTACGTGAACATTGTTTCAACTAGACATTCATTCATTGTTTGCCCATCCTCCAATTGAATAGACACTCCAGTTTTTTTCGCCCCTTCAAGTAATTTCACTCCTGAATCCCTGAATATTTCGAAGTATCGAACGAATTGGTGTTGTAATGACTACTTAAACGTGTTAATCATCTCCGTGTTTCACAATGAGATATAGGATGAAAGGGTTCTTGACTCCAACTCATTCTCTTCTACTTCTTCATCTGTTTTCTTCTCCATTACACAGCTGTTCATCGGTTGTTTGTTATTCGGAAAGAGTCCAGGGGAAGGGGGGAATATGACAGGACTGAAAATATGCATTGACATCAGTGATCGAGTGCTTTCAGAAGAAAGCTGTCACAGAACAGAAAGAGGCAGAAAAGGATGCAGAGAAACAACAGGAACTGGAGGCACTTTCAGTTGCCAAAAAGGTTGAGGAGGAAGAGAATTCATTGAAGAACAAGTGAAATACAGGAGGAAATGGTGAAGATGAAGAAGGATTTCGAAGCTGGAACAGTGAAGAAAGAGAATGAAGAAGGGGAAGAAGAGAGTGAAGAGAAGAAGGCTGAAAGAGAAGAAAGAGAAAAGTTGACACAAATTGGAAAGGTAACAACTCAATTGAATGCAACTCAAGTAATTGAAGGACTGAAGACAGAAAGATTGAGTTGAAGTGTAGAGACTGACTACCTTTTGATTTCAGGAGAAGTACTCCAAGTTCAAGGACAAATTCGAGAATATCACCGATACATTGGGAGAGAATCTGGAGGAAAGACTGAAGGTGAGGAATGGAAGTTAGTAGATGAATAAAGAGACTTCTCATTTAGACGATGGCAGTAGAGAGGGAACTCGAATTGATCAACAAATCTGATCTGAAATCAGCCAAGGAAAGGTTCGCACTCTTCTTCCCCTCAAGACCTGTCCCCCATTGACAATAGTTCTTGTCTGTCGATAGTTTCCCTTCAATGCTAATCACCCCTGAGGCGTTCTGTCTCTCTCTCTCTCTCTCTCTCTCTCTCTCTCTTCTCTTCACTCTTGTCCTCTAAAGCCTCCCATTCCGTCCATTCTTCTTCTTCCCCAGATGCTTCTTCTTAAGTCGAGTCTTCGATATGAGTGGGTTCAAACTGTCATTCATTCCCTTCTCAACTACAATACATTCAGATTCGAGAAGGGAGAGGAGTCGGTGACCGTTGAGAAGGAGAAGATCGAAGTTGGCAGAAGTGAGGCGGATAAAAAGAGGATTCTCTCAACATTCAACAGGGTAGCTGAGAGATCGGTAGTGTAGACTAACATTTGTTCAATTAAATGTGGATAGTCTCTGAGTCCTCTTGTATCCAGAGTGTATTCCCTGTGTCCTCTGTCCTCTAATGACTGTCCTCTGTCCAATCAAACCAAAGTCCTCCAGATGTGCCTTTCTCTCTTCCAACTCTTCTCTCTTTGTATCAATCTCATCTCTTCCTCCCTTATCATATCCCCCTTGTTATTCTTTCCTTCCTGTCAATTCTCGATTACCACAAAAACGTCTCTTTTCCATTGTCTTCCCTTCTGTGTATTCTCTGTCTTCTCTACCCTCTCCTCATTCCTCCACTCTCTCCTCCTCTCCTTCTCTTCCCTCTCTTCTCCCTCTGCTTGCACTTTGTTTATCCCTTCAGGGGACAGCTTAGGTTGCGTCTGTTGGTGCTATTGGAACAGGAATGAATCCTTGTCATGTTCATAGACTAGAAGAGTGCTAATACAAATCATTAGTTTCATTACCGTAACCACAAACATTCGTTGTAGGACATGACGGCGGACGAGGCCCCTAAGGAGTGTGCCATCTGCAGTAAGACTGTCTATCCTGTCGAGAGGATATTCTGTAATAAGAAACTCTACCACAAGGATTGTTTCAAGTGCAACAAGTGTGCGAAGAAACTGACGTGAGTCCTCCATTGAGTGTCTTTCATTCAAAGATCAGTTCAGTCCCACCAACTACAACTCTCACGAGGGAATCATTCTGTGCAAGGTACATTTTCTCGCTCTGAAACAACCTGAAATGGCAGCCACCATGGATCCAGAGAATACTCAAGGTGGGAATAGAGGGATGAGGAGATGAGAAGAGTTGTATTCAGAAGATGAAAGAGAAGAGGAAGACGAAGACTTTGCTGTGTCATCGAAACCAAAGAAACTAGCTGGAGATGTAGTGAGATGTGAGTGTCTTTTTATTCCCCTTACATAACTGTGAGAGAGTCTCTTCCGATAGAAAGGGGGAGGATATGTATTGTCATTCCGACCAGTCCGCATATGTAATCATTATAATCAAGGCGATAAGTGCAGTGAGGAGAGAGTGAATGAAATGAAGAGAGAAGAGAGATGGAGAGGGATAAAGGGAAAGTGGAAGATACTGTATACAGGGAGGAGAGGGAAGAGAAAGAGCCAGAATAGGAGGGGGAGGGAAGGGAAGACAGTTCATAGTGAAGGATGACTGGAGAGACTTCAGCTGGTGGTACGACTACTGAACAGGAGTTGGCAGCCCTGAGGGGACTTGGAGGAAAGAAGAAGGAGGAATGGGAGTCTGGAGCTGCTGATGTGGATAAGGTAAGGAGAGAAGGAGTACTGTAGGAGTACTGTAACTATCTTGAGGTGGATAAGACTGCCTTTGATGCATCTGAGATTGGTGCTGGTCGTGTGAAGGCGAACAAAGACAGGTCAGTGAGTCCTATCGTCCCATTTGATCATATTCGTCTTGTGATCGCTTCTCTCCCTTTGTTTTGATCCTTCTCTCTTGTCCCTTCATATCCCATTCACTTGTCTCATATCATTCCATCGGCCAACCTATTTATGACACAGAACGAGCTTTCACAATGCAAAGAGATCATCCTTTCAGATTCTTGACTGGTGGTGGCAATGAAGAAGAAGAAGAAGAAGAGGAAGAAGGAGAAAGAGATCCAAATATTGTGAGAGGAAGTAAGAAGACAAAGAAGGAGGACCTTGATCTGGCACAAGTAAGGGGAAGGAAAGGGAAGGGGAAGGGAATGAGAAGGATTGTAGATTGGAGACATCAAGAACAAATGGAAGACTGGAGAAGTCGAGACTGCAGAACAGAAGGAGGCAGAGGGCAAGGCTGAATTGGAGGCATTGAAGGTACGTTGAGAGCGAACTTACTTAATACTAAGTCATTGGAGGGGAATAGGTAACTTGGTTACTAAGTAAGTCATTCAAGTAACATTGTTACTAACTCTAAGTAAGTTCGTTCTCAACGGGAGTCTCACTCTCGTGTCAATCCCTCCCAATCATACCATTCAATCTAATGTCGATGTATATCACCCATTGCGCATATCCATTTCCGATTTGAGGCCGGAGGAGTGAAGGTGAAGGAACGATTCCAAGAGAGGAAAGAAGAAGACTTGAGTGAAGTCAAGAAATGGGACAGATCAGAATTGGACACAAGTGGTCAGTTATTCGTTCCTAGTGATCGTTTTTTTGGAAATAAAATGCTCATTTTTCACTCTTATGCGTTAGTAGTTAATTATCTCATCTATAACCGATGGGAACCAGGTTTTATCAACGCTGCTTTTATTTTCCATAATTCTCTCCCCAGTCCCTTATCTGTCCCGACAGTTAATTTCTTCTCTTCAGCCGCAGCCGATGCCCGCAAGTCGTTCATTGAAGGAAAGGCATACGAAACAGGGAAGGAGAAGGAGAAGAGCGAATTGGAAGAGTTGCAGTTCACTAGTGAGTCCTGGGGGCTGTAACCATTCAACATTACGACGGGTGCGCGAAGGGAGGAAAGTTACACAAGGGGGAAGAGGAATGGGAATGGAGGGAGGTCTGTTGATACATTCAGAGGGACTCATTACAGAATTGGACAACTTCAAGTCACGATTCGAGGCTGCGGGCAATCTGGAGACAAGGGAGGAACTGGAAAGGGCGGCAGTTGATGTGTCCATTGATCTCGGAAACCTCAAGGCGGCATTCCTCAAGGTGACAGTCACTGTCAAGTGATATTTGCATTATAATGGTGAAATGAACAGAGTGGAGAATGATGGCGCAAATGTCCATGTCGCCCGTATCTTTGTATCTTTCACCCTGTCATGAGTCAGTCATACCTTCTCTTTCGTCATTCCTCCCACTCAGACAAATCACAGCTGTTCGTGTTATGCGTTGGCGAAGGGGAAAAAGAGCAAACGGCATGACCCTTGATCCTTCCCCCCTTTCCCCTTTCCATCGATTCCTTCCTCTTCACTTTTCTCCATTCAGAAAGACGAGGACATGTCTCCCGAGGAAAGAGCTGCACTTAAGAAGAAGGAAATAGAGGCAGAATTCATTCGATACAAATTGGCCAGGAAGGCCGCGTCACAAAGGGCAACTGAGGCTGGAGAAGAGGTACGGTAACAGTCTCAGTTGAGAGACAATCGATACCTTCAGCCTACAATGTCGACTGCTGGAGTGGGAGATGTGAAGGCAGCCTTCGATAGTGGAGATGCATTCAAGGGAGGAGCTGGAGGTGAGGAGAAAGGAAGGAGGAGGGAAGGGAAGGGAGGAAATTGTAGACAAGGGAGGACTCGATGTCGAGATCAAGATGGCTGGAAAGGCAAGGGAAAAGTTCAAGGAGATCGATGCTGCTGGAGCTGCACCTGTACTGCCTGGACAGAATAAGAAGGTGAGGAAAGAAGGAGAGGAGGAGGAGGGAATGAGGACATTCAGGCTGAACCAAGCAAGTGGGATAAGAAGGAAGTGAGTACAGCAGAAGTGATCAACAGAAGGGCCGATGATAGAGGTGAGGAGAGAAGAGAAGGAATGAGGATGAGAAGAGGATTCAGAAGAGACTCCTGAGGATGAAGATGCATTTGATGTGAAGAATCTGATGAACAAGTTCAAGAATATTGGACAAGATGAGGGAAGAAAGGTTGACAGTGGAGCAAAGGCTGAATTGGAAGCATTGAAGACTGGGGTGAGGAAGAGAATGAAGGGAAGAAGAGACCGAGGAATGATTCAGGCAAAGGATGTCAAGTCACGGTTTGAGAAGGGAGAAGAGGACGATAAGGAGAAGGAGGAAGAGAGGAAAAGGATGATGCAGGAAGAATTCGATACGATGAGAAGTGAGGACAAAAGAAGGAGGAAGGTCATCATGTAAAGAATGTTGCAGAGGAAAGAGAAGAGGCTAAGAAGAAGCTCGAAGAAGAAATGGCAGAAGAAGACCTGGCAAGGGACGTGACTAAGGAGGTATCGATATAGGGCAGATACAGTATCCGTGATCTTCCGTTCAGGACATTGCTGTGGTTGCTGAACATGCACACAAGATGACAGCAAAGTGGGAGAAGATCCAAGCAAAGGAGGCGAAGAAGGCAGAAAAGGGAAAGATGCCAGAGAAGAAGACGACTAATGTAAGTGTAGTTGTGGCCACGAGTACAATTGCAATGATTGTCAGTCTCGTCATTTGGGGATTCAGATGATTGACTCTCTAGGATATTTATTATATTTATTTGTGACGAGCTTATTGCTTGATTTCATTCGTAGGTGCTTTTGCTTGGTGACCGGTGATGAGTGGAGTCTTTCAATGCACATCACACACACTCATTCATTGCTTTCACTTGCTTTTATTGCTTTGCTTGAATAAAGAAATGTTTCAGGACTGAATAATCCTTGTGGCCTTCCACTTCTCCTCTGCCGGTCCCTTCCCCATTCTTCCCTTCACTATTCTAGTCCCATCTCACGGGTGACTCTCATCCCCTGTCACCACTATTCATTTCTTGCTTTGAGCGCACTGTCTATATTTATTGTCACCTGGACATGTCATCGATAAACGAGTCCAGAATATGAGTCCCTTTCAATAGAATAGGCATGCGCGTGGGTTTCCCTAACTCCTTTCCCCCTTAACATCCTCCTTTAACTCGTTGACCCTCTAAAGATTGAGTGTCTAACAGAGAGTGATTGTGTTCAGAGATTCATTCCAATGGATACTCCTCGATGTCCAGTCTGTAATGACAGAGTGTACACAGCAGAGATGACACATTGCTTCGGACGACCATTCCATTCCAAGTGCTTCAGATGTGAGACATGCAGACAACCACTCAGGTACGAACGATTACTCCAGTGCATGGACAGAAAAAAATATGTCGTATACCGTATATACGGTATACGGCAGTTTAAATTTTCGCAGTTTCAAACATCGAGTGCTGAATAAGTAGATCAAACAGGCAAAAACGAAGGTTAACTCCCTGTGCAAACGGTTTGAAAGTCACTTTAAACGTCTTTCGAGAATTAGGACACTTGGTTTGTCCCATGAGAAGACATAAAGAAGAGAATGAATAGTTGAGCAGAAATCACGTAACCCAAAGTGTTCGCATCTCCTAAAAGAGAATGGAACAATAATAAGAGTGTTGTCCATTGGATGGTCTCTGTACTCAAGATGTTTCTTCATCAGATTGGTCACTGCTCGTTCGAATGGAGATTCTCTCTTCTGTCAATTACATTCCACTTCCATTGGACTCAATCGATGTCAAGCATGAACTTGTTCCATTTCATTCAACTGGAACAAACCAATCATACGAGAAATACACCAACATACATACGCATTTCGCCATTCCATAGAAAATCGCTAGATTTTTTTGTTGATCATTTAGTTTGAATTGAGTAAAATTTCTAAATGGTAATGGGCATGCCTCATTCGTCTAATTTCCGCGAAACGGTTATCTCAACGTTCGATAGACAACCGCTTGGAGTGGATTAGACGGATGAGAAATGCACTTTACTACCTATTTAGAAACACTAATATTGAGTATAAGACCGACGTTGTACTTGATCTTGATCCGAGTCTTTCATTGATATTATTCACTTGCCTGTTTCTTTGGTCCCTCTCCATAAAGGTATCTCTTTATCATGGTCAAAGGGCACAAGTGGGGGTGGGAGATGCATTCGATCAAGTGACTTGAATAACAACAACTTGGTTGTTTCAAGGTAACAGCAATTAACACTGTGTGTTTTGATCCGTAATATTAGGTTGGTGCATATGTTTCGGCAACTTTCATTTTTATCATACAAATTAATAGTTACAACAACAAGCGATTACACATATGCTCCATCGGTATCTATGACCTTCTGCCATCGCTCAGGCAGCTTGTGAATGCCCTCTTTCCAGAACTCCGGAAG
>JACMIF010000141.1:0-11492 GCA_014805445.1 Diplogasteroides magnus | reverse complement strand
ATAGCCGAAAAATCGAAAAAAGTGACAAATGACCCAAAAATCGCTACCGATGACCTATGACTTTTAGCATCAATTTTGAAAGAGTATTTTTTGAGAAAATTTCTGGCGCTAAGATGAGCTTCTGAAAGCAACTTTAGACCGAGTTATGACGAATCGATTGATTTTCTCGTAAATTTCCTGAAAATCAATCGATTCGGCATAACTCGGTCTAAAGTTGATTTCAGAAGCTCATAAATTAGCCCATTTAAATATTCAAAAATCAATATCTCGAAAAATAGGGTATATAAAATTAATCTGTTGTCCTGAAAATTTTTCTTTTACTTGGGGGTTACATAAGATTAATTTCAGGGATCTTCGCAAAAATTCTGAATTTTCCAGTACCAGCACCTATCAGTTGTCTCATGGATCTCGTGTTAAATCGTCCAGAATAAAATATCAACACTCTCACTTAGAACATTATTGGATGGAAAGATCGTGCAAACTTTCACTTTCGAGTGAAAATGTGTTCCAGAAGCTGATTGTCGGATCAATGACTACCACACAGAAACGTGCAGTTGTTTAGCATTCCCAAAGAATAATGTTTCCCAGTTGATATTTCATTTCATTTCATTTTCATTAATTTTTCAGATATGCCAAATATTTACCTTTGCAGACCAGTGGCTCGAATCTCTATTCAGTCTTTTTTTCTGTATATGGCGCTGCTGATTGACAGACTTGAAATCCCGTTGAATTCCATTGCATAGACGTTCGATCCCTTCTCTGCCGTCTGACTCCATCTTTCTCTATGCAGACATTGGATGTGTTTCTTTTTCCTTCTTCGCCGTCTCACTTTGCTTTTCCATTCTTCTTTTCTTCTTTTCTCGGATGCACCGTCATCGGAGAAAGATGTTTTCACACTTCCTCGCTTTCTCAATTCTGCTTCCACGACCGCATACACGATCGGTTATTCCCGTCTTTTCCGCGACCAATCGTCTCTGAAACCTTTCTATTTCAATATCTTCACCATGCATTATTTTCCTTCAAACCAAATCACATATTTCCTCAAAAATAAACCTTGATAAATACTTACTATTCCAATTACTACTTCCATTTTCGAAGCTATGAAATGGCCAAAGGCATATTTTTATTCAGCGTCACTGTTGTCTCCCATTTAATAGAGAATCCCAGTAATGGTGACGTACTTCAGATAGACGTTCGATTCCTTCTCTGTCGTCTGACTCCATCTCTTTCAAATGCATACATTGCGTGTGTTTCTTTTTTCCTTCTCTGTTCTCTCGCTTTGCGTTTCCATTTTGTCTATTCCATTTCTTTTCTTGAAGCCTCATCACAGGAGAAAACGTTCGCATCACCACATGCGGCTGCTTCACAATTTGCCCATTTCTGCGAATATTTTCCTTCGCTTCATGGCGAAACTTCACTTTTCTCCACTCAATTCGCCACCCGCATTGTTTGCTTATTTCCCAACTGCACTCGTGCTTTTCGTGGCATTGTCTCACCGGGAAACAAAACCCGATATCGTTTGTGCATTATTCTAAGTTTTTTTTCAAATTTCTGCACCACATTGCTCTACAATTCGTCCAGAAATATCTACCATCCACTCTTTTCTAATAACTCTGAAACGTATGATTCACGTTCATGTTTGCCGTTCGATATCTACCACTCCATTTGAATCAACGTCCGTTAACTCATCGTTAAGAGTTTTTATCTGAAACTTTCTTCCGTCTTGCTTTGTAAACCGTCACATGCGCCGTGTACTACTGAACATGGCGTCTCCTACGAGCTAATATACAAGTATTTCATTTTAGCTACGTAATGGCCAGAGCTCAGATCGAGACGAGTTTTCCTCCCGGGGTAAGTCATTTCAGAATATTCACCTTTGTTCCGTTAATCAACACCTGAACATCACTTGAACTCTTGATTTATCAAACAGTCTTTCCATGTTCTTTATGCATAACTACCCTGCTCAGAAAAATGTCTGGAGCGCGTCTGTTGTGGTAGTGCAATAGGTTCATCGCGTCATGGAATATCTTAGTTGAAAAGCTCTTAGTTGATACTGATTCTGAATTGCGCAGTTTTTCATCCTCTCATTATCTCGGAAGTTGATAGGATATTCAATGGAAGAATGAATGGCGTTCCTGGAGTGTCTTTACTTCTCGATCAATGTTATCTAGTTTACTAAAGCATTGAACTCGCTTCCATCCTCGTTCTTTCGCCTGTGAAAAATATCTTATGCACGATGCACGCTTTTCGTGTTTAAATTTAATCAACATGAAAATTCTGTATTTGTTCGGGTAGAAAAGTCTATCCTTTCCGAGGTACTCCTCTTTCTTGTAATCACAACGTGATGTCGTCGCTCCTGTAACCTAGAATACCTTCTGAATGCATCTTCAGAGATTAGACTACCGGTAAAGTAGCGAAGCATCTAGATCCTGAGTATTCGTTTTGTCCATCACATGATTCCCCTCCCACCCTTACCTACCTTCTGATTACTTCTGGACACGAGTGGAAGGGGCTGTTTTTGTTTGCCCACTCCCTCTACCGTCCAGTGTCGGTTGTCCACAAGGCAGTCGTCCTTCGTTGTGTTTGATGGGATCGGTTGTCCCCCATTTGATATTCTCTTCTCTTCTTCTTTCCTGCCTTGATACCCGACATTTTTAACCAATTTGTTTTTTCTCTTCCACAGCCAAAATGGAGTTTCCATGCCAAATAAGAGTGGGACAAAACCAAATTCATGTGTATTTCAGCCCCGGTTACACAAGAACTACTCCTCGAGCGAGTTAATCGGAGCCTACGGAGAGATGAATCTTGAACGAGACGCCTACGCCAATAGAATGAGGTATGTTTCACACTATTCATAAATTTACTTGTTTTTGGGATGACTGATTCTTCTTCGAAATCCAGCCTTTACTCTATACATCACAATTGTCTGTTTTCTTAGCTGGTACAATCATAACCCTTTTCAAAGCCTATTTTTGAGCATGGTTAAAAGAAAAAAAAATCACAATGATTGTTGTTACCGAAAACAAGTGCCCTCGACAGAACTCAATCAATATGCTCACTTCGTTCCTTATCTCATGGTTTGACATCCTTATCTTCTCCCTTCCGGCGCGTGTAGCCACACATCATTTGTATGCGTTAGTGTGCATTGTGAGCTGTCTCATACGGACATTCAAACATCCTTCGAGCCACTATCTATTCATTCTGAGTGCAGATGAGATTGTAAGGTTACAATTCCCTTCTGATGCACTGGCACTGTTCAAACATGCATGCACATGCAGCATACCCTTGAGTCATAGCTGACTCATGCAGGGACGAGTCATCTTCTCCTCGATTCCCCCCGCAGTAACATACACGAAAATCGGAGTGAGTAATGTGCGCTAGATTTCATCAAATATAATCGCATAGGTAGTCGCCGACTAGTCGGTGGACTTTATGTTTTTCAGTGGCATTTTTAAAAACCAGCACAAACTTCAATGATTCCATTAGAACTCGACGAATTCAGACACCGTGAAATACATTGAGATGTACGAGAACGGATAGATTGTTTCAGTAATTCCTTCCAAGTTCCGAATTTTGTAAATAAACATTGTAAGCTTGACTGAATCGGACGTAGATTGATACTCTTGATTTCCCTTCAAGGAGGCTATTTCTATTCGAGTCGCGCATCGCACGTGATCCGGGTGCAGAGTGTTTGCTTAGTGTCAAAGAGAGGAAAGAACGAAATGGAAGGAGGTGATACACTCGTCAAGCACCAATGCGCACTGGGAAACGAGGCCATAGAGTGAACAGACAGTTGATAGGGGAGGGAAAACAAGTCTGCTGATCATTACCTATTTTGTGGTTTAACAAACCGCTGAAACTCACATCCCAGATGTCGACAGTTGAAATTGAGTAGATGATATCCAGGTGGTGAGAAGAAAACCATCTATTCGGTCGTCCAAAGCAATTTGCCGACCATTTGAAACATATGATCATCATTACAAAGATTACAGTGCTTGTGAGTGAAATGATGAGAATGTGGTAACAAAACCTTTTAAAATTCTAATATAACAATAGTTCCCCCTTTCAGTATGCCCATCTACCATCCTCACGCTGGAGGAGAACCTCGGACAGTGGGTGCAGGGGGAAGACCGAGATCAGACACTGGACCACAACAACCCGGACCATCCTATTCACCGGTGACACACTCTTTCACTTGAAATGGGCCAGCTTATAGAGAATTTTTGCCGGAGAAACCTAAGTTCCAAAACACCCTTGCAAGATCGTATCTAAATATGAATTAGACAATGACATGCTAATACTAGCCCCTTTCCTCTAAGTCTTTGTAAGAACTGTGAAGCATATTTGAAAAAAACCTGTTGTGACCACTGTTCTGAACGAACTATGAAGAAAGATATTAATTGTTTACAAAATAAAGAGATGAAATTAATTTATAATGCTTCAGGATTACATGCAGCCCGTGTCCGCCATTCCCCCCAGTCATCATACGAGACACGCGAGTTACGAAGCAAGACCGCCCCCGAGGGAGAGTCCGGGAGGATCGAGGCAAAGGTGCGAATAACGTACCCTAGACGTTGATTTTTTAAACTCAAGATTGTGCACTTAGAGTCAGGCCATAAGATCACTGTGGCCTACAGAAAAAATTTACATTTGCGTTTATGTTTCACGTGCTTCATAAACAAACAGAGAATGGTAGGATTAGATTGCAGCGTGCCGAATGTTATCTCATATTTGTGAAGGTTCGAAAAGGATTACCTATTGCAGCCATCATTCTACTCCCCAAGCAGTTACCCCTACTGGAACAGCACCGAGACCGACGACAGCGCAAGTATCATGTCTTTTGATAGCTAACAAATAAGTAAACGGCTTCTCCTCATCCCATTGCAATCATTTTGGAAAATATCTGCATTTAATCATAGGACAGACTATCTGCAAACATTGCCCTAGTTGGTAACATGATTTCAGGCCCAGCAACAGTTCAATTACCCCACCAACTGGAGGCCATTACATGCGGAACGGCCGCCCCAACAGGTAAGACGCATTCATTCATAGCACTCAAGCTATTCTCCCAAATCTCCAGTAAACATTTTATTCAGTTACTTGAATTCATTACCACCAGTTGTGAGAGACTGAATTTCGGATACAATAATTCAGCCTAAACGATTTACAGATTCTCCATTTTTTTACATTGCATCGGAACTCAATATTTCATGCAATATCATGAACTTTTCTTGTGCCTACGAAAAACGGAGAAATTGGCTCTTCCACAGTTGTTGAAATCGATAGCTTACAGGTTCGTTACAACCTCCCTGAGGAGCGAGTCTACGTACCGACTACTGTGCCCGCATCTAATGGTGAGAGGAGATTCATGCTGACAAATAAATATCTATGGACATTGCGTCAAAATAATGAAATAGAGATGTTCTCCAAAAAAGCCATTATTTCGTTATTATGACGCAGACATTCAACAGTGAGTTCTACATGTACCGTCTGGGTCAGGTTTCTGGGTACAGAATAAGGCCATTTAATATGTGCTTATATATTTCAATGAAAAGATATAGCGGAAAACCAATGAAGGTCATTAATGCACGTGCATTTTCCTATTCCAAATAAATATTTCGTAATTGGGAGTAATACTTACTTCATGGAATTCAGACACCGTGAAATACATTGAGATGTACGAGAACGGATAGATTGTTTCAGTAACTTCAGGACTACTCGCTTCCTTGTTGACTCTGACACTACTAGTCAGTCACTCGAAAGTACTAACAGCTTCCGGAAGAGTTGTGTGCGTCTGTGACTCATTGAAAGTACTTTCGGCTTTAGAGATAGATCAAAAAGTGTAGAACGGGGACAAATAGTATGTTTGCTGTTAACACCGGGACTGAATCTATCTCTTCAGTTTCAGTCTCAAAATGCAAAGTGCAGCAAAGAGAATGTATTTTGTTAAAATACTTCAACTGACAACCTTAAAGTTAGAGATGTGACGCAGATTCCCCTATCTTCAAAGCTCTGCAAAACAACGACAGACTCGTTACCCCCTCTATTGTTTCTAATATATATATATATCCTTTGAGTTCTTCTCGGACAGGCGCCCGTTATCCACAATTAGAGCACTTACACCATGCAGTTTGGTCTTTGATCTCTTCATTTCAGCCTCGACATCCGCCGAGTCCCGTCGCAAGTATGAAAAGCTTGCTGATGTATACTCAACGTCCGGGGACACTGTGGAATTTACGAGAAACTTCGGAGATTATGTTTCAGACAGGTAGAAAAATGAATGTGAATTTATATTTAAAAAAACAGATCGTTTTGGCTAAACAAAACTATTATATCTATATGGCAAAACTAAAGAAGTGAGAAAACGAGTTATTGTGATGTATGGCTGAATAAACACTAGTTCTGTATATATGAACATTAGAGCTAAATATCTCATTCTAAGATATAGATATACTGAATAGATATGATACCCTAAACTCTTGGCTTTCAGATGTCCCAAAGTCGTCTGGGTGGGCGCTGTCTGCGCTCTTATGTTTGTGGGAGTGCTATTCATGATGTTCGGTATGTGGCTATTGGGTTGTGGCAGTTCTGCTACCGTAATTGCCCTCAGTTACAGTATCCAGAAAATCTCTTCAGGAGCCTTCAACATTCCCTTCTGCAACATCCAACCCATGATTCCAATATATCTCCTAGTAGCGGGACTGTTGATATTGTTGTCTTGTGGGCTGAGACTCTTCGGACTTATTCCAACTCCCGCGCCAGCTGGGTCAGTTTATGTTTCACACTTGATATGTATGGCCTCGTGTTTATTATTGGGTGTCGTATTTTCGAATTAAGTACAACTTTCTTCGCCTTTCTCGACTTTATTTTGCTGTTGAAACATACGTGACATCATGACAGTGAAGAAACGTCGAAATATTAGAAGGAGTGCACGTATTAGGAAAATTAAATATATTACAAGAATAACACATTTTGTTCCTTTTCAGACGTCGAAAACATCTCTCAGGCGCTCTGTGCCTGCACCTCTTCGAGGGAATATTCATCTTTGTAAACATCATCTGGTTGATACTCGGTAATTATTTTATTTTACTTTTTACATTTTATTTAAAAGAATAAATAATGCAATTTTCAGGTTGTGTCTGGGTGTACGGTAACAAGGCTTACGTTCACTTCAACCATGGTACTTCCATTAATTTCTAGTCTACCCGATAAGTTACTTAACTGCAGTGCATAATACGGTTGGCAGTGTTATATGGGATCGGACATGTTACGCGGAATCTGTATAACTTTGATTTGTATTTTCAAAGAAACATAACCGACTTCGCATATAAGCTGCCAACGCTTAGTTCATAAAGACTATAATATCCAATCTTCTTCTCTTCTGCAGTTCTCCTTAGAGATCGTGAATCGGGTATCGAATAAGGTTTCTAAATCAATTGTAAAGTGCAGTTCGCATTATTTTAATCTCCGCGGAACTATTGTCTCTACGAGCGATAGACAACCGCTCCGAGTGGATTAGACGGATGAGAAATACAATACTTTAATATTGATTTAGAAACCCTAGTATCGAAGTACATTACTTTTCTTTAACTCGTTAAAAAGAAGACCCGCTCCAGACTGTTAGAGAAAGGAATGCACTTCGAGAGCCTATTCACGGTCTCTATGGAGTACTGTAGAAGGGGGAAGTACTACTCTACTCTTCAGGCATGTTCGAAGAGCATTATTGTGACGAGGGACTGTACTGGGTGGCGTTTATCGCGGTTACATGTCAATTGCTCTTCATTGTGATTGCAATCGTCGCTCTTCTCATTCTAATGTGTCTCGGAGCCTATAAGGTAAGGGATAAAGGATCGAAACAGCTGTGCAGTGAACGCTCAGCGTTTATGAAGTGTAAAATAGAGGAAAAGAAATTCAGCCACTTTAGCGGGATTAAAATATAGTGAGAAGAGTGTTTAAACAAATACAATAAGTTTGAAAAAGCCATTCTTTCTATGATAATTTCTATGCATTGTCATAATTCAGGAAGCCGACACCAGCGACCCACTGGAATAACCATCGGATAATGAACGATTATTGCTTTAGAATATCAAATACTTACTTCAGACACGTTTTCATTAGAGATCAACTTTCGGATCATGTGATATTTGCATTTTCTCTATCTGTGCGCTTGTGTAGGCAGTTGTCTATCACTAGGGCACGACTTTTGGACTGGCTTTCGTCTGTGCTCTAATTTGACCGGCTGTCTATGATTAGCAAAAGAGAATGACAAACAGTTGCTCACAGGCCAGAAACAGTCCATAAGTCTTTCCCTATTCGCCACAAACAACTGCTCGAAAATGCGATTAGACAGAAAAGAAGCAAATTCTTTCAAAAAATCGATCCCTTGTTTTCAATGTCACGAAAGAATTCACACCACCCCCCATTTTCTTGTGTTTTTACACGATGTTCAATGTCGATGAATGGATGAATAAATATTGTCATAACTTTCATCTTGAGTTTATCAAGTTTGCGGCGAAACTCGTAAATATAAAAATACAGCTGTCGATGGCTTTTTCATTGCCATATTTCTACATATTTAGATTTTAATGTCGTGTAAGATCTAGTAAAGCGAAGTCGTCCAGGGAGCTTCTAATTCTTAGTCTGTAATTTTGAGAGCCCAGCGAGAAAGAGCATGATCTTTGAATTGTCCCAAGTCACGTGAATCCTTTGACTTTGACCTCACTTACTAATCCATTCTAGAAAGTCACGCACACGCAGCCTGCCCTACAGTGGGGTTTCATTCCGCACGTTGGCGAGCAAATGAGATGCTAATGAGATTTTAAGAGATTTTGTTATATATCGGCCTTCAAAATAAAAATATCGCACAAAGCCAACGTGCATAGTATAGGGAATGATAATAAGCACCTGATAAAATTCAATGGGACGCGATTTGAACATTTTGAAGCTAGTTAATTAATTTATATTTTAAACAACTCATTTTCAAAATGTTAAAATGTAAAAAAGGTAAAGGTCTACTCCTATCAAGCGTAACCGCTGAGGAGGGGAATCTTTTTCCTGGAAGGGATTCGAGACCGGTGCTCCTTAGTCATTTTCTCCAGTTCGATACCTTTCGTTGGAACGCCATTACCAATTTCCCGACCCACGGAGGGATAGGCGCCTTGGTTGGGCGGAGGTGGAACCATCCGGGATTGAACCCGCGACTGACCGAATGGGAGCGGCTCCTTAGACCACTACACCGCCACACTTCACAATGTTGAAATCGTGCCGAAATTTTTGGTAGGTTACTATGACCATTCCCAACAGTCGTAAGTTGGCTTTTTGCTAATTTTATTTTTTGAAGTACGTTTAAAAGAATACTAAATCCTCTTCAAATTCCATTAATTAGCATCTAATTTGCGCGCCTATATGCAGAATGAAACCCAACTGACTGTGCTTCATATGCCGAGAGAGGAGACAGTCCACACATTCTCCCATTTCACTCCTCTTCTCTAAAGACGGTCCTCCCTTCACGCCAAAGAGTACATTCCACCTAAAGATCAGATCGGATATCAGACAACGTAAAGAACAGATCATTTTGCATGTCTCGCCCCCCGTCCCCTCACTAATTTGAGCCCTTCCAGTTGTTCATTCTTCATTCCCTTCCCTCGCCCCCGACCAAGACGGTTGCCCCTCCCTGGGCCTCCGCCTCGCCTCCTCCTCGCCCCTACTGACCACCTACTGACCCCCACTACAGACCCCCGCGAACCACCGTAACCAACCGACTGACCAAGATGGCGTACGCCAATCCATCCAGGTACGGTATCACGAGACGCAGGCGACGGTTACTGTATGATTGGTTGATCATCGACAGGATTACTATAGCACGTTCGTTTCAGGAGAGGAGGCCTGACGGAGAGGACCGCCTCGCATGAGAACATTCTCAGACAGGGCACAGGCTACATTGGATCGTGAGCACGGACCGCAACGCATCCGCGACGCATGCATTTCAGGACCGCGAATAACTCGTCAAATCGGGGAACCGGATCCAATCCATCCAGGTACTGTACCAAGAGGTGGATGGGCTACGCAAAAGGATAATGTAGCATTGATTACCCGTAGAAGGGGTTACTGTATGGTTGATGGATCATCGACTGTGTTACTGTAGCCGGTTCGTTTCAGAAGAGGGCCGACAATGAGATGGGCCCCGCAGGAGGACACTAACAGGATGCACGAGAACATACAGCGCGGATAGTGAGCACGAGGACCGCAATGCGTCCGCGACGCATGCATTTCAGTTCCGGAAACAGTCGTCCCGCAAGCTCGTCACGGGGAGGTTCAAGTCGTCGAGTATGTGCCTGAGAAGTCCTGACAATGATCAAACTACAAACTACAGGGGAGCTTCGCAGTGTACCATGGCCAGGAACTGGACCCAACGCGCTACGTACACGACACTCCTCCGCCGTCTGCGGTTCGTTTTCGCGCCAACATTTGAATTTGAATTTTGTCGTCTTTCAGCCGGGAAGCAGCAATGGCTACAGCACCGACGAGTCTATGGCAGAGGATGTACAAATTGTGGAGGTGCCACAACATCTCCCTCCTCCTCCTCCACATGCAGCGCTCCCTACGGTAGGGTAGATCAAACTACAATGATCAAACTACAATATGCAGGCACCGCAGTTCGATCCAAGCAACCAGCCGCCTCACAATGTGGATCCCTACTACTGTCCGGTACATAAATATAAGGATACAGCAATCAAAACTACAAACTTCAGGCCCTTGTCGATCCCAGCAACTTTCGGCCTCCTTTCACTCCGCCGCGCCGACAGGTTTTTGGGATTAAACTACAATGTTGAAGATACAAACTACAGTTGTGCCGTCTCGATCAGCCGCATCCGAATGACTCATACAAGAGCCCATCGGTCTACTGCATGAGAGAACCGTCAGTGGTCATTTACCTGATCATAATACAAAGGACAGACAGCAAACTATAAATAGTTTTCAGAGTCACGGCACAGCAGAGCGAGTACTTCATGGACCATCCAGCCATGCTGCACGGATTGGAATACACTCCCAGGGCGCTATGCATCATGGTACGCCGACCGCAAAGCGTGACTCGACGCGTTGCTTCTAAACCGCAACGCGACCGCGACACTTGCAGAGATGGGTCGATCCCAATGGACCGCACCCGCTTGATCGCCCCGCCGTCGTGCCCTACTCACCGCCCGACAGCCCGACTATCCCGGACTCGGTTCGTTTTCGCGCCATTTTTTGAATTCTAATTTTGGTGGCTTTCAGCCAGATAGGAATGGAGGAAGTCGTCGTGTAAACTACAGAGGGCACAATGGAGGCTATGGCAACCAGGTATTATATTAGGGTGTTCCATAAGTCTTTGTGCACTCACTTTTCTTATCCTATCTTCCTTAAAATTAAAGGTAGCTTCTATGCAAAATACTTGTAGGTACCCTATATCAGACCGCACCTATTCGCACCTCCTTTGGATTATTACGCAATAG
>JACMIF010000140.1:10114-58741 GCA_014805445.1 Diplogasteroides magnus | reverse complement strand
GGTCGGCAGAGATCACTCCACGTGGTCGAATCCCTTGATCGCCAGTTGTGGCCCTTGTGATCCCGGGACAGAGACGAGGGTTGAGGCAAGAGGTTTATCGCAAGAATGAGAATGAGAGACAGCGAGGGGGACTTATATAGGGGAGAATGATCTTGTCGTTGCACGCCCGCACCTTCCACTCGTTGCCCTCTCGTGATCTCGCGTACGTATGCAAACGACGTGTCTGTATCTGCAAATAGATTAACCACGGGCCAGGGGAGGGAATACCGTAGTCCGGGGAATAATAGGACGTCACTACCCGGCTGTACCCTTACGATTCTGACCTTGTTCTTTCCCTAGTCTATTTATGAACCATCATTCAGGGCCCTAACCATCACGTATCGTGCAGTCACAGCCATTCGAAGTCCAAGTCCTCCTCCTCTTCCTCTTCCAGCTCCGACAGTCACGAGGTTCGGAAATCGGCATAGGCTTCAGAATTGCTTTTCTCAGCACCGCCGCCGTCGTGGTCGTCGTGGACGTGGATGCCGTCATCACAGACACAGCTCATCTTCTGACTTCCACCACGGAGGACACTTCTGGGGAGGCCGCGGACACTTCTTCCCTGTGGTAACTGCTTCTCCTTTCGCAATACATGAGGATTTCGTAACAATTCCGATTTCTCAATCGATTTCATCATTCTTCGATTCAGGCTTCTGCTCCAGTCCACACCGCTCCCAGCTACTCCTCCGGATACGGAAATGCAGCTGCCGCCAGCCCCAGCTACTGAGCATATGAGGACTCCTGGGTAATTGTCTGTCCCAGTTCTACATCTCGTTGTATCTGTATAATTTTCGTTTATGCACTGTTCATCGATAAATTAAATGTTTGTATTTATCAATCTCACAATCACAGTAGCCATGAATACGCTTACCGCATTAGGTTGGAATACGAGTTCCTGTACAAAATCACGATTTTGTTGGTTGTTCATAGCTTCAACTACGTTCATCAATGCTAGCTGAGATCCACATTCCTGTTCGCGTTCCCGTCCCTGTTCAGGTAAATCACCATCATCTTCCAGTCAATAAAAGTCAATTCCAGGACCCTGTTCATATTCCAGTGCCGGTGAAGGTTCATATCCCAGTCCACATTTCAGTTCGAGTGCCCGTGCCTGTCCATGTTACAATCTAGACACATTTCGTCATCTTCAAAACCACAAATCTTAGGTTCCCGTCCACGTGCCATTACACGTACCCGTTCATGTCCCCGTACCAGTGCTAGTCTTTCCCCAGGCTCCACCAGCGCTCTCTCCCCCGTCCTACGGAGGTTAGTGCTGTGAATTCTCCGTGAAATGGAAGTTTGAGGTTGCTCCCCCTTCCTTATATTAGATTGTCCCATAAGTAACTGGCTCTTCATCCAAGTTTTTGTATCTTGACCTCTGATACAGACACTGCAATGGCGCTTGGCCCTGCTCCTAGCCAACTACGCCACCCTCTCCTCAGTCCCCCCGGCGCGATTGTCCAAACTTGCCAAATCCACGATTTTCGGACCCCCCTTTTGGATTTTTGGCCGCATTTTTCGTGAACTTGAAATATAATCCAACTATCAACTGATTATTGTACGTTGGTAGAAATTTGATACATCCACTAGGAAAAAAGTTATGCGCGAATTTCTGCTTTTTCGAAACACGAAAAGGTTATCTCTAGTCTTGAAGTATCCTACACAAGAGAGAAAATGCACTTACGAGCTGGTGGTTCTTCTGATGGTTCCTTCTCATCAGAGCAACAGACAAGATCGTGAGGAGCCGACTTCCTGCATCGAATGCTGCGAGCTCCTGAAATGATGCCTTTGTATCAAATAATGGGAGTGCACCACAGACGGTTTAAAGAGAATAACTCACTGTTCTTCTGAGATGAGAAAGGAGGCGACTGCATTTTGGGGCCAGGTTCTTGATACTCTCCGAACACTATTGGGAAGACTGAAAAATTGTTTGAGTCTGATGTTGAAATGAATTTTTGTAACGATAGAAAAATATCTCACGTGTGGGCATCTCGTCGTCCACCTCGTTGGAAAAATACACTGAAATTTGATAAAAATAAGAAATTTTTATATTTTTAGAACTCTTGCGTTCCCGTTGATAATAACACAAACGTAAACTTACTCGGAGGAGGTTTCTCTTCGTCGTTATCGTTAGAGAAATACACTGAAAATGAAGAAAATATAGTAGAATAAAATATAGAAATTTGCATATTTTCTAAATTTCTACTTTCTCATATATAAATTAGACTTACTCGCAGGAGGTTTTTCCTCTTCCACGTCGAAATGAGCGATAATGAAGGCAGAGGAGGGTCGCTCTAAAAAAATTTTTGTCAAATTGGAACCATGTACGCTGAAAAAATGAGATTGGGAAATAGCAATGGAAGCAGGATGAAAGACAAACACGCCATGGACATTTGCACCGTAATGGTGAAGTGGATACTCGAACAATTCTCTTATATTTTCAGCGCTAACCTCTCTTCTCACGTGCGTTGTTCGTCTTCATTGCATGCACGTCCAAACGGGGCACTGTAATTTGTTGTTGAGTAGCAAGGAATGTATGAATTTTAGTGTCATTGTTTGCTGTTGTTCTTTCAGATTCAAATGTATTCTGAGTGCTTACTCTTTACTGGCGGCATGTTGAGATCACGACGGACAGTAGAGGCGCGGCGTTCTGCAAGAATTTCATAAATAGACTCATTTTTCGACGCATGTTATCTAAAGGTGCGACCAGACATATTGTTGATAATATACTCAACCTCAACAATAAACAAAATGAGCGGGACTCACTAAGAGCTGCTGGGCGACTTCCGCTTGAGGACGAGATTGGAGCGACGCTGGCGCCTGAAAGAACACAACGGTTCATATAAGACCGCGACAACTAAAATTTTTAGAACAATTTCTGAAAAACGTTGAAAAACTACGAATATTGCCAGATTCAATCCGGAACTACACAAATTTCGAATGTACAGAAAAACTGGTTGTCATTTAGCTACTGTTAGAGGGACGACTGTATCAAATTGGTTCAGAAGTTGATTAGTGTTCTCATATTAATTATGACAAAGGGTGGGCGGTGCGAAACTGCATATTTTGTAACGCAATTCTTATTCATCGATATTCAAATCTATGCCGTTCAATTATTCAAATATTCCTTCTCTGCCTGAGTCAGAGAATTCTCGGACAGTTGGTAAAGAAGGACGAGTCGTCTCAGCGTCTATCAGGAACATGAACACAGCTAGCCACTAGCGCTATTTCATTTCATTCCTCTCTACAGCGCATTAACGACCGATTCATTCAAATTATGATGTGTACAGGAATGAAATGAAATAGCGCTAATGGCTAGCTGTGTTCATGTTCCCGATAGCTCAGCGCAATGACGGCCGTCTCTCGTTCATTCGTCGGTGGTTCGACTTCACTTTGCAGTCGCTTCTTTTGTCGGATAATGGAGGACTGGTAAGGTCTCGTTGCCTCGCGCTGAGACGACTCGTCCTTCTTTACCAACTGTCCGAGAATTCTCTGACTCAGGCAGAGAAAGAATATTTGAATAAGTGACAATACGATATGCAAAAATGTACCAAGATCTTCGAAGTGCTCACCCAGATAATACAGAGATTTTCTGATGACAGGTCTCGCATTGGAACCGAGTAAGAAATGAAAGCGATATATTAGTCATTTGGACGAAAATGGATGAATTTCTCCAAAAAGTGTAAAAACACTTAGAAAGTTAAATTTGTTCTGAAAATTTTAGTTTTCACGGTCTTATATATTCATATATACCTATGCGATTGTGCGCGGGCAAAATGAAAATGTTTTAGCAATTTAGTCTTGTCAAAACTTACTGCTCTTTTTATTTCTGTTCACTGCGTCATTTCCTTTGGGAATAGTGGCCAGAGTGGGACGAGGCTGTCTGAAAAGAATCCCATTAATGAACTTAGTGTTACATGTCATTTTCAAGATGGCCACCATAAGAATAAAGATCGAGATAAATGAAAGTGTAAAGTACCCATACCTGGGACGAAGACGAGAGGAAATGTTGTCCTGTTCCAGGAGAACGGTCATGATGAGGCGTAAGAATGAGACTTGAATGCACTGAAAACATTCGAATAGATGTCAAAAAGTACAAGAGACCTCGAATCGGATCGCGGAGTGTATTGGTTTTGTCGAGCAGTTGTCTATAATCATCGAGAGACAACCGCACGACAATGAGATAGAGAAAAGGAATGTACTTCGAGAGCCCATTCATCGGTCTCTAAAAGGTACTAGCGGAATTTGATCGAGTGTCCCTTTTATATGACCACATTAATTACTTCGAAATGTGATAAACTGGGATTCGGGGAAAAGGAAGTCAAAATAAAAATTTTACTGGATGTTATTCGAATTATTAGAGATAAATCAAGGTTGCAGAATATTAGAAAAGATCAGACGAAGGTAGAAATTGATTCTCTACATACTGATTGGTCCAATTGAAGAGCTAGATCCCGAAAAAGTTCAAAGAAGAGGGAGGAGATTTAGGAACATATCAGTTCCTCATCATTCTCTCTGGCATAGCTCTAGCTCGCTCATCTGTTGCTCTGTTTGCTAGGTTACAATAGAACGATCGTTCAAAATAGATGTTTGGAATCGAAGATGTTTGGAATCACTTTATTATGAGAAGGATAGTTGGACAATAGATTAGAGAAATTTGATAGTTCATGAATTTTGCACTATAGTCATTAAAATGATCAATATAGACTAAGAAAAGACACAGACGGGCATCGAGCAGAAGCATTTCTCTTTTTCAAGAATGTGAATTGTTAAACAAGACGGGTATCGTTATCAGTGACTTTATAGCAATTCTGATTCGTTCAATTTCCGCGGAGCTGTTGTCTATCACACGACACAGACAATTGCTCCGCGGAGATTGGCCGAATGGCAATTGCATTAAAGTCACTGATAGCGACACCCTAGCTGCAAACGATAACCAATCCAAGTGAGTAGTTTGAGAGAGAGAGAGAGAGTTGATGGTGGATTTTCAAGGTGGAAGATGCGAAGAATAGCAAATTTGAGAGTGGGAATCTTTCTTAGAGGAGGAAGTTAACAAGAATGGAATGGTACTAGACGCTCCGGAGTTCGGATGGAGCTGCTGGACTGGAAGAATGTATACTGCTGCGGGAAACTTTATGTCGCATAGCTAGCTAGTCATGCACGATTCAGATTCCACAAATATATCGACTAATTCAGATCACAAGTCCGCTACACTTCAAAAAAAGACATCTCCTTTCTTCTCTTCTCTGATGCCCACAGTTCTTGTCACTATCCATGTTACATTGTGCTGAGTGAATGATTGGGTCTGAGATGCCCATGAAAATGAAATTTTATTGATCAGTTATGATAGAAGATAAATGCGGATAACGAGGAAAATAACCTAGACTCCTTTAAAATTGAATACATTAATCCCGAATATTAAATGTATTGAGAGAAATCCTAAAAACTGAGGACAACGATAAATAAAGTCGCGGTAGTATTGGAGCGAAATCATTGACCTACATTACATTACAAACATGTGACCCATATGATGAGTCAAAGCTAAATATTACATATACATTAATCCTGTGATTAAATATGAATACAATTGATGAATGAGTAATTATTTTGAATACCTGTACAGTAAATAATAAGTTCAATACAGCTGAGTTAAGGTGTGTCCTACAACCTATCCTATGAAGAAAAAAAGAACATCGAGTTGCTCTACCCAATACACAGCAATCTATCAGTACAAGTTTGAGGAAAGTGTCATATAGTTGGGATGGTTGGGGAATGAGGGAGACTCGAAGAGTTCGGGAGCGTCCTTCCTAGTAATTGGACGAGTCTTGTAGTCGCCTCTTGTGCAAGTCTGCAAAGATTTTCATTATAATAGTGTCTCTACATTCATATAAGAAAATCCAAGAATGTTTGACAACAAAGCGATCTAATGTTTGACAACAAAGCGATATAAAATTTTGGTATAAAAAATCATTTTAGGCACAAAAGGTAATTGGTAGGGTGGCCGTTCATTTATAACCTAATTTCTAGCCGTTGTCTCTGCGAAGTGAGCGACGGTCGCTAGGAATGAAGTTATACGGTTTGAAATGAACGGCTGTCAATAATTTCTGACTTTGTCCACCCTAGTAATAAGGTATCATCTGCAGTATGAAACTCACATATGCGAGGTGTTTGGCGATGGCGTCCGAGGTGTAGAATCTCTTTCCACACTGAGTGCACGTTGATTCAAGTTCTCCCTCGAATCCCTTGTTGCACACCCTGAAATAAGCTTATTTACACATGGAACAAATCTTGGCTCAAGTTTGTTCGTTTTGCGCATTATTATTATATGTGTATGTATGGTAATCAATTGTATGTAATATCTGCCAACAAATTCGGAGAGTGAAGAGAACGACAAACCAGAAGTGAATGTAGTGTTCCATGGGCTTCCAGACCTTGATTCCACATTTCTTTCCAGCCGGGCATGCTTTCTCCTGAAAACAATATTTATGCTAACAACATGCCAATGTTTCATAGAATGAATGTATCGTGTTCTTTTTTGACTTGCTTTGAATATGGATGGAACGGTTGTCCTAACCTTGATTCTGGTAATCGACAGTCTCTCCTGTGCTTCTCTGTCCCCTTGGATGAACTTCAGTTCTCCGCTTTCTGAACGAATTATGGTTTTGGATGAAAGGATTTGCTGAATAAATTCGGTCAAACAGCAAAAAAACACTTACTGGTCAATCTGACTCTCTTCTCAGTGTCCGTTTCCAGCTTCTCCTTACGGTATCCGATGAACCACTCCGGCCGGGGTTTATCGATATTGGCTGAAAACGAGGATTATCAGATTGCTATGGGTCGCAGTTTTTACAATTGGCTGTTAAGAACTACTGTGCTGACCTTGATTTGCTTTGAGTACCAAGACAGATTTTCGAATCAAAAGTTGATTCATCCCTTACTCACCTGTCACTTCAACCTCGTTTTTCTCTTCTTTCATTGTCTTCATCTCCGCCATCGCAATTGAGGGCGTATAGCTGTTCATCCTCATGGAAGGCACCTCGTCTAGTCCACAGTCAAAGTCGAACGAGCCGTAGTACGAGGACTTGGTGGGAACGACTGTAGATGGACGTCCTGGAAGGCACTCATTGTACTTTTGATTCCGACTTCCACAATTTTATGAGATAACTCACTGATGATAGCGATAAGAGATACTGGAGGAGCAGATCTTCTACTGAGAGGACAGTTCCTACTCTGTTTAGCAGTGTTGCATGTAGAGAGACGTCCTAGAAATGCGAGCACGATAAAATAATCATATTCTCTCTACAATGAAGACCAATCAGTTCTACACAATGTAAACTCGAGCGTGGCAGCAAATGTTATTGAATACTCACCGGATGAACGAAAATCGAAAGCCGGCAGTTTCTTGAAACTGCCTTTGTTGTCTGAATAAGCATTATGATCAATCGGTATTTTGTGGTCTGTCCAATTGATAACAGCTAATGTAAACTAATTTCACCGTAATGTTTTTGATTAGATTGTTTTCTTTTTGGTTATTGTTATGGAAATCCAAATTGAAAAATATCCAATGATTCAGATTTACTGTTTCACCAACCGCTCTTGTCAGATCGTCGTGGGGTGCTCGGAGCATGTGAAGCAGCCCGTCTTCTCTTCGGCATTCCGTATTGTGTCACTATAAAGAATGTTGTCTCTGACTAATCTTGAAAAACACAAGATAAGGAATATACTCACGAGCTGGTGGTTCTTCTGATGGTTCCTTCTCATCGGAGCGAGTGACAAGAACACGGGGAGCCGACTTCCTGCATCGACTGCGAGATCCTGTGAAGAATAGTGAATTTCGCGTCAGACATTGCGAGTGTGCAAGGACAACAAACGGTTAAAGGAGCCAAAAAGGGAGATATATTTGCACGCACTTCCGGGTTCACTGCTCTCCATTCCCCCACTTTCTCGTCGTCAGAGCGGTCTACTCTGACAACGAGAGAGTAAGGGAATTGGAGAGAAGTGATCCCTAAAGTGCGTGCAAATAAATCTCCCTCTGCGGAAGAGAATAACTTACTCTTCTTCTGAGGTGAGGGAGAAGGCGTCTGCATCTCAGTGACCTGCTCTTGTTTTCCTCCGAACACTATTGGAAAGACTGAAAAAATACTTGAGATTTAATCAGGACTGAAATCAATTTTCGTTAATAGAAAAATATCTCACGTATGGGCATATGGTCGTCCACCTCGTTGGAAAAATACACTGAAAATGAAGAAATTTTTTTTTAAAAGTTAGATTTGCCAATTTTCAGAACTCTTGCGTTCTCGTGGACAATAACACAAGCGAAAACATACTCGGAGGTGGTTTCTCTTCGTCGTCCTCGTTAGAGAAATACACTGAAAAAAAATGGAAATTTTCTGAATTTCTAAGCTTCTGCTTCCTCGAGGAGTATTCGCACTAATGTAAAGCAGACTTACTAGCTGGAGGTTTCTCCTCTTCCATGTCGAAATGAGAGATAAGGAAGGCAGAGGAGGATCGCTCTAAAAATATTTTGTCCTATATAATGAGAACTCTACTCCAGGAAAATGATATTGGATGATAGCCATGGATTAGATGGGCGAAAGACAAAAATTCCGTGAAAATTGCGCTATAATGCTGAAGTGGATACTTGAGCAGTGTATCTTTTCATTTCACCATTACGGCACAAAGGCCAAGGCGCAGTTGTCATTCACTCGAATAGGGATATCATCTCGTTTCCTTCCGATACTAACCTCTCTCCTCGCGTGTGTTGTTCTCCTTCATTGCGTGAAGGTCCAAACGGGCAACTGCAATAGTATCGTAAGTAACCGTGTTTTGATGCCGATAATCTGATATAATGTATCTATGAAAAAAAAATTTTCATACATAACTTTTTCCAAATTTAATATTTATGCTTACTCTTTACTGGCGTCATGTCCATGTCGACATCACGACGGACAGTGGAGGCGCGACGTTCTGTAAGAATTTTGAACTAATTTTTCGACGCATGTTATCTAAAGGTACGACTTTTTCGGATATTCTCCCATATTGATAAACCTCTGTAATATACAAAATCAGAGATGTGAATTGCGCCTAACAGATCAACTACGTATAATAGAAGGGATGGGGCACTTACTGCGATCTGTAGGGCGAGTTCCACATGAAGATGATACTGGAGCTACGCTGGAGCCTGAAAAGAACGCAAGTGTTCATTTGTTAACGTGAGATTCTTAGACGGGCAAAGACAAATCGTTAACTTACTCCTCTTATTGTTCTTGTTTACTGCACTGCTTCCATATGGAGTGAGGCGAGGCTGTCTGAAACGAACCACGTTAGTGAACAATGACAAAATTAATCATGACCACCATTAAATTATAGTGTATCAGGGTAAACTATCGACGAATCCATACCTGGGACGAAGACGAGAGGAAATGTTGTCCTGCTCCAGGAGAACGGTCATGATGACGCGTAAGAATGAGACTTGAAAGCACTGAAAACATTCGAATAGGGGTCAAAAAGTACAAGAGACCTCGAATAGGATCGCGTGTATTGCTTTTGTCGAGGAGTTGTCTATAATCATCGAGAGACAACCGCTCGACAATGAGATAGAGAAAAGGAATGTACTTCGAGAGCCGATTCATCGGTCTCTAAAAGGTACTATCGCAATTTGATTGAGTGTCCCTTCTATGTGACCACATTAATTCATTCGAAATGTGATAAACTGGGATTCGGGGAAAAGGGAGTCAAAAGAAAAATTTTACTGGAGGTTATTCGAAATGTTTGAGTAAAATCAAGGTTATGGAATACTAGAATAGATCATGAAGGCAGAAATTGATTCTCTACATACTGGTTGGGCCAATTGAAAGGCTAGATCACGAAAAGGTTCAAGAAGAGGGAAGAGATTTAGGAACATATCAGTTCCTCATAATTTCCTCTGGCATAGCTCTAGCTCGTTAATCTGTTGCTCTTATTGCTAGGCTACAATAGAACGATCGTTCGAAATAGATATTTGGAATGGAAGATGTTCGGAATCACTTTGTTATGAGAAGGATAGTTGGACAATATGAAAATATAATATTTAGATTAGAGTTCATGAATTTTGAACTATAGTCATTAAAATGATCAATATAGACTAAGAAAAGACACAGACGAGCATCGAGCAGAGGCATTTCTCTATTTTAAGAATGTTAATTGTTAAACTAGATGGGTTACAAGTATGGTGTCGCTATCAGTGACTTTAGAGCAATTCTGATTCGGTCAATTTCCGCGGAGCGGTTGTCTATCACACGACACAGACAACAGCTCCGCGGAGATTGGCCGAATCAGAATTGCTCTAAAGTCACTGATAGCGACACTCTAACTACAAGCAATTACAAATTCAAGTAAGCAATTTGAGAGAGAGTTGCTGGTGGACTTGCAAGTTTGAAAATGTGAAGACGAGAAAATTTGAGAGTGGCCACAATTCTTGGAGGAGGACGAGAACGAGAATGGAATGGTACTAGAGGAGGATGATAGTTATGAGGTCACACATAGGAATACACTGCCGTTGCGTAGGAGGAATCGACCATTGACCTCCAACAAATTCCTTATTAAGTCCTTTCTTCGTGTACAGTGACCTTTGAAAGAAACCCAGCAGAGTTTTGATATGAAACTGAAGAATTTCGAGGATACTCCATACTGTGAAGAACTTGTAATGAATGAAGAAGTTGAACTAAACATTTCAATGGAAGTGGCAAGAGAATCGAAAATAATATCATACAATCCCAAGTGTCTAGGCAAGAGCACTTTCAGAACATTTTTATGTTTTTTTTCAATTCCGTTCTCTGTCTTACTTTCCCTTCCTCCTCTCGGTTAAAGTCCACATCAACTGACGACTGTCGGTGTCTCATTTCATTCCATTCCTTCTCCTCCCCTTCATCAGACGACGTCAGTTCTCTTCTCTTCCTCCTTCCCCTACTCTCTTATTATGTGCACTTAGGCGGACGTTCCAATGAGGCGAATTTATGTTCGAGGCGAGGGAGGGGCGCAGAGTAGACAACATATGTCCTTTAGTTCAAGCTCTTCCCATTTCAGGATGAACGTTTCATTCTCCTAGCGAGTATCGTAGTGGCTGTAGAGGCCGCGTGCTTCTGGAACACTGCCTACAACTGCGATGTGGCACGTTGTCAGATTGAGTACTTCATGGCCAAGAGATGGTCAGTGAGACTGGTGTTCTGTTCGTTCATGTTCTTAAAATTCCATGCTTCTAAGTGCTCGCTTTGTTCACACCTTGCTCTTACCTATCTCATTGCCAGTAATATCAGAAATTGCTTGCAATATGAACATACTGAATGGAATGAGTGAAGTGAAATGAAGGTCATGTCTAGAATATTATCTTCTATTTTCAGCACCTTCGGTCTCCGCAACCCCTATCGGTGTATGACGCCATCACAGGTTCTCTGCTGCAATGCCCCTCCCGTGAAACTTCCAGACTACTGTCCCGGCCTGTCCCTGAGAGACCTGATCCCCTTCAACATGGAGAGGGTCATGATAGATATGTGAACATAGAATCGGTGCCATTTTTCCTATGATCATTGCTGTGAATTGTGTCGTCACGGAAATTTATCTTGTCTGATCATTCTTTGATAAAACATTTCTCGGACAATCTGTAAATTTAGATGCGTACATGGTCGTCTTTCTTCGAATCTCCATTCCTTTTCCTTTCTAATTCCCTTCTCCTCATCTGACCTCCGATGTTTTTTTGCACTTCCCAGGAGGCAAGGGAAACGAAATGAAAGTGATGATGTAGTGGAGAATGCTCTTCAAAGGGGCAAAGACCTACGAGAGAGTCTTGAAGACACGACTCAACTCAGGGAAAGTGTTTAAGGAATTTGAAGATCTAGGTAGAGTACACAGGGTAATAGAGATCAAACTGTTGAAATATGAAATTTAAAAAAAACCTCTGTATTTATTAGGACCGCCAACGGAGATTGAACTGTTACCATGACAGATGATTTATTTTGATAACAAAACTGTTGGTGTGAAATGCTAAAAATGATTTGTTCACGTGAGTGAATGGCGTATATTGAAGTGTTTTGCGTGGTCTAAACTGATAACGAATTGAATATGAAGATAAGAGAGTGCATAGTGATTCACGAGGATATTCTACAACTGATGACGTGCATTCCTCTCATTTCCTCTGACGTCATTCAATCTTTTATTGTCTTCCATCATAACCACCCACTGTTCGATCCAGTATAAAAGAGCCTCTCATTTTCATTCGATATGTTCACTGATGCGACTTCTCTCACTCCTTCTTCTCCTTCCCTTCGTCTCTGTCAACGCCCGACTTGATCATCGACATTCATTGGTCAGTCTTCACTTCTCTTTAAAATCCACTGTCTTGCCCTTCAGAATATGCATCAACTGAGACGCCATCGTCACATCCGAGCAGTGGAGGATGAAGGACGATCGACGGACAGTCCGACCTCTACTGATGGAAACATCGAAATAGGAAATTCGACTTCCGGAGGACCTTCGCCTCCTGATCAGCCAATCATTACGACAGTCAACAGTGATGATGTCACTTCTTCTAATCCTTCGACTTCCAGACAAGAATTCACTACAACTGCTATTTCCGAAGTTACAGACATGCCTAGGACCACCGACCTCATTTCGCCCACCACCGAGGAGTCCACCCCCATGGATTTGACCACAAGTGACCACACTCACAGATCAACTCCTTCCCATCTTCCGTGTTTCAATATCTGGGGAGATCAGATCTGTAAGAGGAGACCGGTAAGCATAGTCGTTGCAGTTCCAAAGTAGTTAGATAATTTCAGTACTGGGACTTTTGCTGGATGCCCATAGTGCGATTCAACTGCAGGAAAGCATGCAGTCTCTGTGTGAGTGGATCTCAACTTGAGAAAAAATGCAAATGTGGTCGATTTCAGAAGGCGTGAACATCTCTCGGAAGACCTATTCAATATCTTGCACATATCAATGTAATAGCTTATTTATTCAAAAAGATAAACATATTGGTGCTAAATTTATTCTAGTGAGTTGACGCAACAGCAGAACATAAAAATTCTCTATGAATTATTTATGAGATAAGGGCTCGGGGTCCGCGACTGTATCTGTCTCTAGCGATAGTTCATCGGCGGGTCTGAAAAATCATTTGATTGACGGTGAACACATAAGCTTGTTTTCATCATGTTATGTTTTGTGAAATGGTAATCATTAGGGGTTTTAAATCGGTAAATTAGTCGTCATTATTCTCCGCCGCGCTGCTGCCTTTCAATGAGTGAACAACGGCGCTGTGGAGAAGAATGACTACAAATTTACCGATTTCGAACCTGGTAATCATGTTAGTCATATGATGAAATCCTTACTTCTCCCAATCCAAATGTCCACCCATCTCGTTTTCCTCATCGAAAAGCGCTTCTGCTGCAGCTATTTCCTCGCGCAGTTGGGTTACATACTGGAAATTGATATAAATTTTAAAGAGAAAGTGCACTTTATGATATAATCAATTCACAATAAAACAGTGAGATAACAAATATGACACGTGGTATTAGTATAAGTATGATATATGGATTGATGAATCATCAACACTAACAGTTGACAGATCCTCCTGTTCCTTCAGCTTTTCACATTCCATCTTGCATTTGTCATACTTGCTGTACATCTGCATGTAACGCGGACGGACGATGTGATTATGGGAGCGAACGGACACTTCCTCAATGACATCTTTGTTTGATATGCTCATAATATGTAGCATCCAACGGCTTTTCATATTCTATATCGATCTAAAAACGTCATGAACATAGCGAGATGGACATTTGCGCTATAATTGTGAAATGGACACTTGAGCTGTGATACTGAAAGTAACGTTGGCGCATCTGTCTACACTGTATTGGCGCAAAAATTCAAAGCGCTGTTATCTTTCACCTACCTCAAAGTCCTCCTCCAGAACCTTCTCCTTCTTGCTCTTCTTCGCCTTCTTCGCGTCCACAACACAAGCAGTGAGCACAGCCAAGACGACTAATACGACATGGAGCCTCATGGTCCTTCGCCCTCTAATTGACTTCACTATCACTCCTAACCTCCGTATCAAACCGTGTGTACAAGATATCGATACGAGTGTTTATACAGCTTCATAAACAAGAGATACCTTTATCAGCTTCACAATTTCATAAAATACAAAATACTATAATACAACTTGTAAAATCTCAAAGTGTACGCAGATGTGTTACTCTGTTCGTGCAATTGTTGTTTGGGCTAAGGAAGTGAGAATGGGATGACTATGATGGCGAGTGAGGGGGAAGCACCCATTTGAACGAGAGGATCGCGCTGTCTCAACAGTTTTACAAAGGAATAAGTACAATGCGCCTAGGAATCGAGAGAGCGCGCAATGGGAGAAGATTCATCTATGGCATCATGGAAGGAAGAAGAACATTTCAATGGAGAAACTCGACCAGAAAGAGAAGAAACATCTCGGACCAAGGCAACCGAGACGAAATCGAGATCAGCGATCTTAAAGAAGGAGTAAAGGGAGATTGAACTTTCGGGTCTCGTCTCTCCAATTCCCTTACTCTCTCGTTGTCAGAGTAGACCGCTCTGACGACGAGAAAGTGGGGGAATGGAGAGATGAGACCCGAAAGTGCAATCTCCCTTTACTCCTTCTTTAAGAACGGAAATATTAGTCTGTAATCAGCAAGATTCAATCGCTTTCAAAGTTTGCGATAAGAAGTCACCTTGGATTCTATTATCGATCGAGCCGAGTGCGATTCATCTGGCTTATGAAGAACAGCGTCGACCTCAACGATGATGAGTTCACTGCGATGATAGGCGACGATGCGAACGTCATCAGCGAGGCCCGTCTGAGCGATGGCCTGAATGGAATGAGTGTCTCCTAAGAACAAATAAGACTAAGAAAAAAATAACCCTACCTCTTGAATTGGAGTGAGATATTTCTCGCTCGCCTCAACTCCATGAATCTTTCTGCACTGTGAGAATAGCAACGGGAACCAGCAATATCCAATGAGAATGAGGGTCAGAACAGCGCCAACGAGGTCGAAGGCCTGCAGTTTCATATATTTGAGTATAAAATCAGCTAAACTGATGAGAATTTCGCGGTGAGAAAAAAAGAAAAAAAATTGAGGGACTCACCCAATGGTATGCAGTGAAGTACGCGAACACAAGGGTCATTATATTTGCACAGACATCTGTCATCTGATCCTTTCGGAGAACTCGGATCTCGGGGTGGTTACGGTATCTGCAAGAATCTCCTTCATTAGCAACTGCTCAGTGTTTGAAGTGGAGTCTTTGGCCAAATTTGGACGAATGCAATCTTATGAAATGAATGACAAAGTACGAACGACAAATAACATAAAGCATCATTCTCTAATCGAGAAACACTTACATGTGACAAATGACGAATAATGCGAACTTCAGAAGGACATTGCTGAGGACGACCCTTAACGCACAAAATTTTTATGAAAGGAAAATGCGCTCTTACTTGAGATGAACACCCGTAATTAGAGGATGGAATTCATTCTTGAGGATCCTCTCTATGTTGATCACTGCATTTGTACAAGCCAAGTTGAGCATGAACACTGCGGCAATCACCTGTGAACAGTGTATCGCTGGATGGAAACATTTTCGTCATCCCCATTAGCCATTTTATTATAGAATCAGTCATATAAATGCAAAATAACCCAAACACAACTGACCGAAGACAGACTATGGACAGTCTTTCCACGGGGGTAGCTGCGATTGTTACCGAGAAGAATCTAAATAATCATATTTTTTTTCAATAGTGCACTCTCGGAATGTTCGAACGATTTCAGTGTGAAACAAAAGGCAGGATGATTCATGAAACCTTTTAATCGAAAATCATAGTCATAACTGCAAGGAGAAAAGACAACCTGTAATGACGTAAGTTGCATCAATATTCCGACGAAGATGTCTCCACTCGATTCCAGTGCAGAATTTGATATAGAAAAACTTCCGCTTTCGATGGACACCCACAGTTTGACGCCAACCAGGCTGAGGTTTGCCACATTCACCATGGCCAAAATGGCCTGAACAAGACTTTTCCATCAGTTTGAAACACAAACACGACCTGTTTCATCTTCTGTTCCTTTGATTTTCCCGCGAAGCGCTTGAAAACCTGAAAAAATTGAATTAATTCGTATTTTTTCACAGTAGCCATCAGATTGTTTGCTAGTAGTGGCTTATTCATAGTTGTTTTCACACGAAATAATTCAAGGAGGGAGCCAACAGAGCGTGCCCACCCCGCAACATTTTGATGTGTTTTCCTCCGTGTGAGTCGAAGCTGCTTCGATGTCCACATCGCACTTGTCGGTACCTGTTACGATCAGGACCCGATTAAGCGGCGTTTCCTCGGCCATGGCGCTAAAAAGATCTGTGGAATTTGAGGGTAATAAAGGCGAAAACGATTAGATGGGCGGGAGTGTCAAAGCGCAAAACTTATGGTTGGTTTGCGAAGGACTACTACTGATAGGGCACTCATTTCCCTCCAAAAGATCGATTGATTTGAAGAACCGGCGACTCTTCCGGGTGGGAAGAAAAAGAAGGAAAGTATTGTGAAAGGGGGGCGTAGACCAACACAGACTGAATGTTGTTGTTTCTGCGATCAGATCACTCTCTACCGCGCGGTCAAAGCTACGAACAAAATATATTACAACTATCAATATTGCGAGTGGTGCTGACATTTCGGGGGCAAAACATTTCTGCCGAAATTGGCATTGAGCAATTGTTTATGGGCTTCAGTTTAGTAGCCTGGGGCTACTTTGTTGTTAATCGTATCGCATCTTGTATTGCAAAGCGGAGAGATTGCTTTGATTGCAGATGGAAGAGGAGGAATGATTCCCGTCATCTGATTCATTTCATCCATTATTCGCTCTCCTCTTTGTACCCATATGTCTTCCCCCTTGAAGACCAAAAGGTACAAAAACAATGCGACAAAAGAGGCTATGGTGATTCCCTTTCATTGTACACTTCCTCCACACTCCAAATCCAACAACGTTCACACATTCCCGCAATGCGATTCTCATGAATAATATTAGGAGATGCAGCATTATCGCCTGCTACTAGTACTACGAATTCCCGATTAGGAAAGAGCCTCTACCGTAGCTAGAGAGATTCATTTCCCTCTCTTGGTTGTCGCCTTCGAACCTCCCACAAAGTCTCCGCTCCTCCTCGAAAGCTCCGCCCTCTTTCCCATTGGTTAGTGTGTCTCTCCCCTCTCGAATGGCTGTGAGTGGAGATCATCCTAATCTTCTCTTTCTTTATCACTCTCCTTTTAATTGTCTTCACTCTCGCACCTGGGCCTGGTCGTCAAATTCGCCCCCTAACGATGTTGTAGTAGTCATTGCAGATCATAGCCTCTGTTTCCGCCTCCTCATGACTCGTCTCTTATGGCTGCTCGGCCTGGTCGGCCCGGCCTCAGCAGCCTACTTCTCACAGTTTTCAATGAGGGAACCCGACCATGATCCGTGCTACGATCACTCTGGACGACCAGTCAGATGTGTGCCCGAATTTATCAACGCCGCATTCGGAAAGCCCGTCATCGCATCGGAAACATGCGGAACGAACGGGCCAGTCAAGTGAGATAATGTCCTTTCTTATTGCACATGATGTAAATCATCTTGATATACCGAGTACGAGCGCTGTCTAATTTTCGTGATATTTCGTCGTTTTTCTGATCTTTAACCATTGTGAGTATGTTTCAATATACAGGCCGACTTTCAGCTCTGCTTACAAGTATAACACCCATTACTTTTCCCTGACTCATTCTTGTTCTTCAATGTTGCGAGCCTTTCTTCTCAGACTGATCGCTCTTCTCTTCTCATTCGTTCCCTCAGGGCATTCATCTCATTCTCTCCCCTCTTCTCTTTACTTCAACCTCAAACCATAACTGTGTTCGCCTCTCTGTGAGCCGCTTTGCGCGTTTCGAACTGCACTCTTTATGACCAGAGACGGGGAAAGAGAAAGGGTCTCCCCCGTGTAAGTTTGATTCATTACATGCGCTCCCTTCAAATTGCCCTTTTCTGTCTCTTTTCTGGTTGATGCCTGACGGGATAATAGAGGAAGGTGTGGATGGCAGCACAGGCCCCACTCGCACAATGCCCTCTTGAATGCAATGGGAGAGTTATGAGGGCGGATTAGTCCCTCCGTATGGTCATAGATCCAGCGAATGCACAAAGGCACAAAAGCTACTGAAGCAATATCGAGCAAAAACTACCTTAGCGATATTATATATTCATGAAGAAGCTAGTAAGAATGCTGTTCCAGATACTGCTCGGCGTCTGAAGGCCCCGATGGAATGATCAGAGAGGACTGCCGCATCTGCGACGCTGACAACTACTCCTTGTCTCATCCCGCATCTCTGATGACTGATCTGAACAATCCCCAGAATATGACCTGTTGGGTATCTGAACCCTCCATTTCCTATCCCCGCAACGTCACTCTGACCCTGTCATTGGGCAAAAAGTTCGAGTTGACGTATGTCAGTATGCAGTTCTGCAATCGACTTCCCGACTCTATGGCCTTGTACAAGAGTGCGGACTACGGCAAGTCCTGGACGCCCTTCCAGTTCTACTCCACGCAGTGTGAGAAGGTATTCGGCAAGAAGGCCGACGCCAAGATCGGCAAGCACAATGAACAGGTGAGTCATTCTCGTGGGGTCATTCTCAATATGATGGGATGGTCGTGTCAATCAATCTCGCGTGTCTGTACAGTCAAACGTGCTATGAGAAAGGGGGAAGTGTGTGCTCAGTAGTCTCATTTCCCCGCCCGACGAAAAGCAGCATGAAAATGAGATCTGTGAAGGAAGGCGAGGAAAACGTTGTCGATTCACCGTGGGAAGAGACAAACGGAACAAGGGAATCTGAACAAGATAACAACGACGACTTGATTCAGGAGGCACGGTGCACGTCGTCTCATACCATATCCCCAGCGGGTAACCGTGTGGCGTTCCCGTTCCTGGAGGATCGACCATCGGCCATGCAGTTCGAGCAGTCCCCTGTACTCCAAGACTGGGTAACCGCCACCGACATCAGAGTGGTGCTCACTCGTCTCTCGCCGGATCAGGTACAATACTTGTCAGTCTCGAGTAATCCTTTTGTGTTCCCACAGGCGGAGCTTTATGGTTTGATGGGCGAGGGAGATGATCTCTCTACTAATGAAACGGAAGACACCGGAAAGGAGAGGTAATCGGATCAGGGTCCATTGAAAGAATACTGTTATTGTTTTTAGGTATTTCTACTCCATGGGTGAACTCGCTGTGGGTGGAAGGTGCAAGTGCAATGGACATTCGAGTCGATGTATCTACGACAAAATGGGAAAGGTACGAGTCCCATGATCACCTATTCTTATCCCTATATCACTCAGATCACATGCGACTGCAAGCACAATACCGCAGGTACGGACTGCGAAGTCTGTAAGCCCTTCCACTACGATCGTCCTTGGTCTCGTGCCACTGCACACAATGCGAATGCTTGCGTCGGTAAGTCATCCCGCCCGAAATAGACTGTGTCCCATTCTTCATCCATCCTGGTCACTGTGATTAGAGTCCTTCTCCCCTTCTTCTCTTTCCTCTGTGTTGACACCCTTCAATTGTTCGGCTAAAGCGCCGCGGATCGCACGCTTACCGCCACAACTCTCAATGTACTCCCCCTAATGCAAATCCCGCGTCCCCGAAGGTGAAGTCTCAGCGGGGAATCGAGCCGCTTAGAGCGAGGAACTAACTGTAGGAGGGGAACAGATGGACTATTTGGGGATCTCCAAGCCATTCCACTCGTGTTTTTGGAAGTAATCCTTGTAGCCCGTAATAAATAAGAGTGGATTAGGGGCATCTCTCTTGTTGTCGCAAACAACATTTTCTTCTCCTTCTCCTTCTTGTAGTCAGTCACGGTCCTGTACACTCTTGTTCTCTCAAGCAGTAAACGCGCTGCTCTGTTCCAATAATCGCATCAAACTGCGGCTGCTGCCGATGAACAAGACACAACTCCCTTTTTGTCCTGATCACAACATAAAGGTGGCAGTGAACATGCGTAGTCGATGAATAATCGAGAGGAAGCGCGCACCTGTTCACAACTCACACTCTTTGTTGCCAACCCTCTCATTAGCACCTCCCAGTAACTCTCGACGAGACAGATGGAAAACAATAAATAGTCGGCGCTCAGCGCCTCAAAAGGCGATGAAGGGGAGAAGGCCTCCGGGGGATATGTGCTCAAATCTCATACTATGATAACAACAAAGAACTGAAGGGACTAGGGTTTCAATAACGGTAGTAATGTGCATTTCTCTTTGGTCTCTTCCCCTCGGAACGGTTATCAATCGCTCGAAGAGACAACCACTCCGTGGGAATTAGATGAATGACAAATGCACTTTACTCCAGTTTTAGAAATCCCAGCAGGGACTGATTGGATTCATTTCAGCGTGCAACTGCAATCTCCACGCGAAGAGGTGTCGATTTGATCCCGAACTGTATCGACTGTCGGGCAATCGTTCCGGTGGAGTGTGCATCAACTGTCGACACAACACCGCCGGAAGGAACTGTCATCTCTGTCGGCCCGGATACTACAGAGATCCATCCAAGCCCGCCACTCACCGCAAAGTCTGCAAAGGTCCGCACTTTTTTTTTACTTGAACGGCGCAGCTACCTCTTAATGGAATGCTCTCATTAGCATCTCTCCCATGGTGGTCACTTCCTTTCTCTTCCCCCGAAAAGGGATACTGTCTGTCTGTGATGGATCGTGGCAGGGTAGACTGGCACCTTAGAGGGAGGAGACACGTGTTTGTGCTCTCCTCTCAATCGCCCCTTCTTCTTCCGTGGGACACTGAGTTAGTTGACATGAGATGAGGGGGATTGAATTTGAGAAGAAATTGGTCCTCCTTGGAAGAAGAGAGGACATAAGGCCCCGCTAATCACATTCTCTCCTCGCCGTACTCTTCTTCCACTAGAACCAGTGTTGCAATGTGAAAGCGAGTAGCTACACTTTATTTGGGTCTAGGGGTCATCTCGCGTGGACCGAGATGCGTCTTTATTGCCCGGTTTCCCCTCCATTCATTTGACTCTCGTAGTATCAACTTAATTGTGTGCAGAGGCATGCACAGAACCTCAATCTGCGAGTGAAGAGAGGCCCATTCTCTCCTTTATTTGGGTGGGGGCCCACAAGCTGTCGAGTGGGGGCAGCAGCCTTTGCAACCACTATGATATATGACTTGACGAAAGAAAAGACCGAGTGGCCTAGAGGGGGTGTGAAGAAGAGTATCCCCCCTTTGCCGCATTTGCATATCATCTCTCGGCAGAAGGTGGGAGGGGGACTGGCATATCGGGTGTGAATGGGTGAGGTAATACTGTACACAGAGGCCGTTCTCAGCTTTGTGTCCAGTGAAAGAGGGCTCTTCCCCATTCTCCCCATTCACGCGCACATTATCATAGACGGAACACGTCATAATCCAGAAGGGTCTTTTCCAAGGACGATTCACTGTACAAGGGCCATTCTGTCTGGTCAGGGTCCACTCACACATAATGCTTACAGTAGTAGATAAAGGTAGTGAAAGAGGGCGCTGAGGTTGACTCGGCAGTACAACGTAACAGCGTTAGAGTTACTGGTAGTAAACAAGTATGTCATTGTAGACTCTTTATTTTATGGAATTGCTCGCTGCAGTGGGTAGAGGAAATTATATAAGGGGTTGATCTACTGTAGTGGGAATGAGTCATTCTAATGATCATTGCGTAGTGTGAATGTGAGGAATGGTGTTCTATCTCGTGTTCTCCTATCATCCCGTGATCTCCCTACAACTGTTCGTGAAAGGGCGACAAATTGCCGATGGGAAGTGATCGATGGATGCAACCTGGGAGCTTCTTCCCGCAACAAGAGTTACACAACGGCGAACTAATCCACTTATCTCATTGAGGCGAAGTTTGATGGGGGACATGACGAGTGATTGGGACATATGTATTTCATGCACACATTAAATATTCATGACATATAATAATTTAGGTGATCAGAACACCTGATCGTGTGTAGGGCATACTGTATCCACTCTAATCTTCCATTTGCAGAGTGCAACTGTCATCCGGTCGGTTCTCTCGGCAAGTCGTGTAATCAGACCTCTGGCCAATGCGTCTGTAAGCCGGGTGTCACCGGTCTCATCTGCAATCGGTGTGCCAAAGGATTCATCCAGTCTCGCTCCACAGTCACTCCCTGCGTCCGTAAGTGCACTAAGCTCATTAGTAGCTGCTGTCAGTGCGGGCTTAGTACCTGGGAAGGGAGATGCCTAATCCCCCTTGTCTGTGCTCATTTCTCATTCCATACTCAATCAGCCCCCTGGAACTGACCTTGATATGGAAGAATAGAAACGGAGGAGGTGTTTTCTAATTTGCAACTTCTTTCAGGTGTGCCGAATGCAAAAGTGGACGATGAATCGGCGACCCCTGGTGAGTTCGTGATTAAGGGCAGGTGTTTCCGGGGAAGTGAAAGAAGCGCTCCTTGTAAGGAAGTAACACTAGGACAGGGAGAGGGGACAAAGAGCCCCGCTTAATTCTTGGCGACAGCTTCTGTGCATGATTTTGCCGTGTCAAGCTGACCTCGGCCCAATCACTTGAGATCGAGAGAGAGGTGGCTAATCCTTTTAGAATGAAAAGAAGGAAAGAGAAGAAAGGATCGCGGCCGCAATAAGGGATGTTGATGAGACAACGAGATGGCTTATGCGGGGGGACTGTGATGCAATGAGAGGGGATGAGGGGTCACCTGAATATCGTTATTGCAGCCACTCGATCGTGTCCGAAGTGTCGATCGTCGCCAAAGAGACTCAATCTCAAGAAGTTCTGCAAGAGGGATTACGGTAAGTGTGTCCCTTGTGGGTCTCTATCCCATGTTGATCCCCATTCAGCCATTCAAATGCGTGTCCTGTCCCGTGAGATTCTGGACTCTGGCTGGGCTCGTTACTCCATAATCATTGAGAATGCACTGAAGAGGGGAATCAGAGGCAGAAGGGGCACAGTCACAATGTGGCAGGCCCCCAATGCCCTGTCATGCAAATGCCCCAAAGTGAAAGTGGGAAGACGATATCTCCTCCTTGGTGAGTACAGGAAATGGAGTAGTAGTAGTAGTAGGCGAACGGCTGGCACGAGTATTCCCTGGGTGAATAGGCACAATGCAAATGAGGCTGTCTTCTTGGAGTGACGACAGGAAAGAGGTCGATTATGGGCAGATAAGATGATTGGCATCTTGCATCACAGGAAATTGAGAAGAGGGCAGATAAGGGAAATGGAAGTTGGGTCGATGATGAGGGGGAGAATGAGGAAATGAAGAAGTCTTGTACGGGGTAATTGTTGTTTGTCCTATGCTGGAGGGATTATGGGGAGGAAACTGGATCTTGACTTCTGAATATCCTTGTATACTAAAAGGGGCTTTTCAGGAAACGACGACCCAGCGGACCGCGAACACCAGGGAATAGTGCTGAATGCAAAGAGCATCATGATGGATTGGGAGTACCCAGTGACAGACCAAGCACCCAAATTCGCAGCCCGGGACAGTGAAGGCCTCTGTCCTCTGGACGACAACTACTAAACACTCCAATAGATGACATTCCACTTATAATTCCTATTCTTACTCAAAATGTGCACGATACAATGCGCGTCATTCAAAGTACATAGATGGTAGATTATGCAACGCTTCTAACCATGTCCGTTAATATTTTGACTCGTTTGCTGTTCTCTAGGGTTTCTAAAACTTTATTAAAGTGCATTTCTCATTCGTTTGATCTCCGCGGAGCTGTTGTCTCTACGAGTGATAGACAACCGCTCCGAGTGGATCAGACGAATGATACTACAATTTACTAACGTTTTAGAACTCCTAATATTCTCTCACTTCATGCTTGTAGCACCTAACGTAATCAGTCGATTGATCTCAACCTCGTCCACTACGCATATTACTGATACCCATCCTCTATGTTGCTATAATTTAAACTCTGGGACTTACACACTCACACAGACAACCAATAAGGCAACGAATTATAAATATTTGCTACGATTATTCTCGCCTTTGATAAAGGTTTCTTCGTTTTCGAGAGCAGACTTTCTTCGTTTTGATTAATTCACTTCATTCATTTCATAAAGACATCTTTCTCTAAATATGCTCGTTTTCGAGTTAGCATATTGAGAGAATGATGCTCTCAGACAATGAAGATGCGTACATTTGCATAATCCTTGGTAATCCTTTGTGGGAGCGACCATCATATCGTCTTCTCCTCCTCATTAGCACAGTTTGCCCCCTTTCGCCCACTGGCATACGCTCTCTCTCAGTTTATTGATGATGTGAAATGGCAATGGTGAAAATGCGTGATTGAAAGAGGGCGGAAACTGTGCACCCGTGGCAAGAAACAACTAACTGACTTGACCAGACTCAAGGGGCACACCATGTCTAGAATGGATACATACGACGACTAGAGGACCATGGCAATGGTTAAAATATGGAATGATAAATAGTGGCTAGACATACGGTAGTGAATCCTAGAATCTGCACATTTCTCTTGTGGAATATGAGTGAAGACGATAGCTCAAACGGGAGAAATCACAGCAAATACCAGGATTCAACTCAGCCTCAATACTAAAAATACGAAACACAAAAAATAATGAATAATTGCTAATCACCGATATCAGTACACAAGGAAGGGAATGAATACAATTATTGTGGATCTTTCTTCGTCGATTTGAGCTTCTTCTTGATCATGGCAACTCTCTTCCTCAATTTACTCTTCTTCTGCGTTTCCTTGTCCTTCTTGTCAGACTTCTGATTCGGTCCTGAAAAGAATTTGTTGATAAATGGAGGCATCGATCAACACAGTACACATGTGCCACATGCAAACAATGACGCTAATACTGTATATGTTTTCAAAATCGGTAGTGATTGGCATTTCTCATTCGCCTAATATCCGCGGACCTGTTGTCTCTTCGTACGATAGACTACCGCTCCGCGTGGATTAGACCGAATGAGCAATGCTCTTCACTGCCGTTTTAGAATTCCTAATGCATACTGCGTACTCCGTTTCTTGTTTAGCGGTTTCTGTTAGCAACAAAGTGTACGCTATTCCGGAAACACATTCTACAGTATCCCCACGTACCGTCAGCATCATTCTGCATATCAGCCAAACACTCATCCAATTTCAGCTTCTCGTCGATGATGTAGATGAGAAGGGACGTCAACGTCGCCTCCCTCTCCAGTTCCCACTCGGATTTATCTGAAGAACAAGTCTCAAAAGATATTTTACCATGACGATCCGTATATTTAACCGAGTGGTCAATCGCGAATGACATTATATATTGGTGACATCATCCCATTGGATAGCTAAATCACACAATCGCTTGTTTTGATCCAATCGTTCACTTTCGTTTGTTCATCTGTTCTTTTCCTTCTTGTTATTCGGGACTTGACCCGTGGGAATGAGAGAATCCTCACCTTGCTTCTCCTTTTCCAGCAAACATCGGATGTAGTACTCAGTCTCCGAGTGAACCTCATTCAGATACGTTTCCCTCCATCTGAAAAGAAGGGGACTTACAGTACCCCTTCAATGATATTTCATGGATACGATAGAGGCTATGTGTTAGCGTTTCGAAAATGGTAGTAAAGTGCATCGCTCATTCGTTTGATGCGGTTGTCTATCGCTTGTCTATAGAGATAACCGCTCCGAGGCATTAGACGAATGAGAATTGCAATTTACTATCGTTTTAGAAACCCTTCTATGTATGGTACGGAATTCACAAGCTGCATTGAAGAAACTTACAGTGCAAGGAGGTACAGTTGCTCTCTCATCAACTCCAGTTTCTTAGTCAGAATCTGGACCCAATCGTCTGCCTTGGGACTCTTCATCCACGTGGAAGGATCTGCAATTTCACTTGTGAATGAAAGCAGGCCTCGGTGCAGAAATAAAAAAAATATATATTTGATGCTCATCACGATTTACTTTTAGCTAACTGAACCCATGCAGTTCTCGCTATTATGCATCATAACCGAACTGTCTTACCCAGTACGCTCGTAACCTTTTTGAACGACTGTTAGTATAAATCTACGCGCTATTTCGTCGTTTCACTGACCTGATTGATTAAGGATATGTTTCACCTGTGAGTTTAGTATATAATAATATCAAATCGATATATTCTCAAACCTGCATTCAAGAAACTAACAAAAACTTGTTCTTATTGAATGAATACTTGGTGAAAAATATTTTAATTGACTAACTGGTCGCTATTTGAAAGAGCATTTCCTTCTCCAGTGCCCTTCCTTCCACTTCGATCCTTGACATTTGATCATCAATGTAAGAGAGTCGGGACTTGATCATCGCTGGTTCCTCCACCTCTCCCTTCTCAGTGAAGTTGATCTGCATTATTAATTGAGTACACAAGGACATGAATTCCGCACTTCATATACATGACATAGACTTCATTGATTATACTTTCTCTACTCTAAAACAGTACTCTCAGTTAAAGAATTTAGCAATATGCTGGTATTTTTGTTATTTTTGCAGCAATTCCACCTTTCTCAATTGTGGCACGGGAGGAAGGGGAGCTCGATGTTTCTTTCTCGAGATCTTCAGAGTATGCAACTTGTTCTCGTTGACATGTCCTCGTGGGGGCTTAGGGGGTGGAGTGCTTAGTTCGATCTGAAATGATCGTTATCAATGACGAGGGTAAACAGAAAGAAAACATGAGAATGATGCTATGGAAACATCGCAGATCCATGACGTGGTCACATTGCTCATTTCTCCGCATTCCTTCCTAATAACAATAACAAATGCCTATTCTCGTCTGTATTGTCTTTGAGTCAATCTGAATGGGAAAATACCTGAGCTCCAGGAGGTGGGGGCGGTGGGGCGGCCTTGGGCCTGTCCGAGGTTCCAGGTAAAACTGGTGGAGGTGGAGGAAGAGAGCGAGGTGCAGGCGCCCTCTCATCGTCGCTGTCGGCGAACGGATTCTTCGACTCAGGGTATTCACTTGGCTGAAAATAACATTTCGTACTCACAGTATTACGTTGCTTTGGCATCGCATCGTGAAATTAGCATGAAAATTGTTGTTCTATAGTAGAATTTTCGTATGGGAAGATGAAGTGAATAACTAACCCCTTCCTGTTCTTCATCATCCTCTCCAAATGGACACAAGTAATTAGGATACTCTTCCAGGTCCAAATTACAATTCGGCCTGTTCTCGTTGAGGGAGGGAGATGACCATCCGCCTGTCTTCTCTGGTCGTGACAAAGTTGAGGACCTAAAGTGCACTCATTACTGTATAATCTCTCCAAACAAGATTCCCAATACCTTGAAGAAACGCTCGTATTGGGTGAAACCGATCTCGGGAGAGTCTTTCCGCCAGTGGTGAGCAGCATGCTTGTCCGCTTCGGCCGTGGCGGAGCAACGGGAGTTATCGGTAGTTGCGGTTCTGAAAGAATATCCTGTATTAACTGTATGAATCCCAATGATACAATATCCATGCCTGACAAACTCACGAGATGCTCTCACTGTCCCATTCTTCTTCACAACTCCATCCTCTCCACTGAACATCTTGGCCATCCTCAACACGACTCCAGAGTCACACGATGAATTGTCTCCACTGGATGAATCCTCGACTGAGATTGAAGGAGAATTGATATCCTTCTCTTCCTCCCCATTCCTTTCTTCTTCTTTCTCCTGATTCTCTTTGTGCTCTTCTTTCTTCTCTTCTATGCTGTCATACGTGTCCCTTGTGCTCTATAATGATGGTTTTGGTTCTCAAACAGACCCTGTCTACTCCACATTGTAACTGGGACAAACATTGACTGTCAGAAGGAGGAGTATGCGGTAATTAGAGGAGGAGGCAAGACTTGATTGAGGTTGCTATTACCCCCGACAGATGCTCTTCCTAATGCAGTGACTAGTAGTATGACTACTCTCCCCTTCTTTGGACAGAATGACAGCTGTCAAAGGTCGTCACAAAGAGGAAAACACATTCCTGAGGAGGTTTCGCTGTGCCAATAATTCACATTGAAACAGAGTGATGGCAGCCAATTTCTTCCCTCCTTCCATGAATAAGAAACACCACTCACCATTGGCTGTTGTTCCTTTTGGTATTCGTCCAATGTCTCGTAAATATCGACTCTCGTAGAGAGATATGAGGGCTTCGGAGGCAGTTTGGGTTTCGGCCGTGGCGGCGGTGCTACCGCAGGACGGGGAGACTTGCCTCCGTAACGGTCATACGTTCCCGAGCCAGAGCCGGAGTTGCTGCAATTTATCATTGCGAACGGAAATGACGATGTTCAATGGCAAATTTGTGTTAGTAGAGTGTTTTCTCATAAGCATCATCAACGCCCCCGTGAATGAATGGGAAAATAGAAGCGATTCCGGAATGCTTCGAAGAATTGCAACATAAACAGAATGTTATGATCGTTCCATTTTTGCATGACAAAGGGAGCCCATAATGTTTATGGATGTGACATGTCAGGAATTTTCAATGCGATGATCTATGGAATTTTTCCTGTGATTACAATTCCCTATCACCCAATGCATTCCCTCCCTGGTGTGAGGCCCTCCCCTACTGGGGACAGATTAGGGTGCTTCTCAGAGGGGGAAGGCACCGAAAGAGAGATTGTGCCGCAGCGAGAGACTGCTTGCCTGCCTTGACACTCCTGCTATTAGGGGCCCTCTTGGACAATTGATTGATGTCGCCACCTTACAATTCTCCCCTCGCTATGTCCACTACTACACTCAGGTATACCCAGCTTATCAGATCTCGGCTCTACCTGCAAATACGAGAAAAATTACCTATCATGAGCGTCCAGAATTCTCCTGACAGCATGGGTGATGCATTCGAATCCGTGTTTTCCCTTCTTGAACGCCCCTCTGGCCAGTACCCTCTCACACTCGGTACACTTGAAGCACTGACGATGCCACACCGCCTTCTCAACGATTATCTGTAAAGGCTTCAAATAGCGGGACAAAGGCCGTGAATCACAACAATAAATCGGCCGGAACTGACTCATAGGGTTCCTAAAACAGTTGTACAGTGCATTCGTCTAATTTCTCCGGAGCTATTACTTTGTCTACTTTGGATAGACAAAACTCCGAGTGGATGAATGACAAATACACTTTGCTATCGATTTATAAACGACTCACTCTGTCTATGATGAGGACGTGCTCCTTGCACGATGGACACTGTGGCAGACTGGCGTCCATTCCATTCTTAGCCTCGAAGACGAGACGAGGCGCATGTTGCGAACGAATCTGCTCTGCAATCAAGAATGACAATAAACAATGCTTTACGACAACATAAACCTTCGCACGGCAGTAAAGCAAAGGGCAAGTAGGAAATGAAATGAAATAAGAAGAGACTTACTCGCATCAAAGTGCTCTATTGTACACTTTGTACAGACCAGGTAGGTGAGGAGAGCGAGGTGGATGTTGGGGAATCGAACCAGGAGATCTCGTTCAGTAATGAGGACAGGGATACCGAATGTGTCCTCGGCCAGTTGGAGCATCTACAATGATATTGTAAGAGAATATTCAGTTTGTACTTGATTCACATTACTGCCCCTCGAATAATCAACAAGGAATAAACAAAGATTCGGTTTGATTGTCTTGTATGTGTATGTGTGATTCATTGATAACTCACAGAGTCAAACGAGATCTTGACATCGCTTTCACTGTCCAATTCAGCATCCTTTCTCCTGTAACAGAGTAATTCATCTAATTGAAGAGTTTGAATTTAGTCACATGTTCAACAGTGCGGAAGCAATGAATTCACTCCCACTAACTGACCTTTCCTCCAAGTCTTTCGCTAGCAGCTTCGAGAGCAAATGCAATGGAATGTGCCAATCACCGCCGATCCACGAATTGGAAGAGTACCCGGTGCTTTCCACCCACTCGCATAGCTCCTGAATTGCAAGAAAATAGTAAATATGCTACAATAATAGCGAAAATATTAGTAAAAAGGGGTAGTGAAATCGAACCTTCAATCGCTTTCCCATTCTCACTCGGCATAGGAAAGACGAATCATTCGATTACAACGAGTGTCAGAGACATTGGGCGAGCATGTGCGCTGCCCTTCTATATTTGGGCACTTTGCCAAGACGAGGGAAGGAGAGGGGAGGGAGAGGAGAGAAAGGGGCGTTCGACTCTCCCCGGCCTCCCGCCACGAACAACGAAGAGTGCGCCAATTCAAAATTGGGTTTAAGAAGAAGCGAATTTTAGAGATTATTCGGATGAAATAACTGTTATAAACAATTTTTGAGTGACAATGACCGACTCTAACGGCAGTATGCGGAACTAAATGATATACTTCATAAATTATTTTAGAACTGTTTAGCGACTGTTGATGACTGTGGAGTGTTAGAGTCCGCATGTTTTTGTGAATGGTCATCTTGCCTGTCAGTCAATAAGCCTTATCACTTCAGGTCAATGAAGGAAATAGGGGACGATAAGGGTGCCTCAGTGGCCTGTGTGCACCTTCCACAATGGGTCGACTATTGCTGTTCGCCCTTTTAGGACTTCTCTTCATATCTTCAATCGAAGCACGCAAACCAAGAAAATTCAGGGGACAGAGCAACTATGCACAGGATAATATCCTCAGGTACCAGATAGTTGATCAGTGTCATACACCATGCTGTTCCAGGATCCCACTGAAGAAGCAGTCGACTCTCCGTGCGACTCTTTTGGAGGCCGGAAGCTATGATCAACTGGAGAAGGTACTTTCTTGGGCCAATAGTAGTCATAATCTATGTTGAGCTGCGCATTCATCACCTCCAAAACTCACTGATCCAATACGCAGAGGGAAAGGTTGGAGTGGAGAAGGAAATCGATGAGATCCTCACAAACTACATGGATGTTAGCGACATTTTACATGCAACCAATCTAATCAATTTTCTTTAGGCCCAGTATTACGGAACGATTTCCATCGGAACTCCTCCCCAGAACTTTACCGTAATCTTCGACACTGGATCTTCGAACCTCTGGATTCCGTCAAAGAAGTGCCCCTTCTACGATATCGCATGCAGTTAGTTCTGAATTCATAAAACATTGAAAACTTTTGTATGTTCAATACTACAAAGATTGCAACTTCCCAGTGAACAGTAAACTATTTTTGAAACAGATACATTAGTTATAAGGTGCAAAACGTAGGGATCTTGATCGTCTTTGATCATTGTCCAGAATTTGATATGGACTGAAGTGTGTATTTCAGTGCTCCACCACCGCTACGACTCTGGCGCCTCCTCCACGTACGAGGCAGACGGAAGGAAGATGGCCATTCAATATGGAACTGGATCCATGAAGGGATTCATCTCCAAGGACGTTGTCACTGTCAGTTATTGATCTTCCTCCAGTCTTATGTCATACACTCAGGTGGCAGGAATTGCCGTCGAGAAGCAGCCGTTTGCTGAGGCCACGTCCGAGCCCGGTCTCACCTTCATCGCTGCCAAGTTCGATGGCATCCTGGGAATGGCCTACCAATCAGTGAGTAACTCCTCATGACAAAGACCCGGAACGAGGATTCCAGATCGCTGTCCTGGGCGTCTCTCCAGTCTTCAACACAATGGTTGAACAGAAGAAGGTTCCCGCCCCTCAGTTCGCCTTCTGGTTGAACAGGAACCCAGAGTCCGAACTGGGTGGAGAGATCACATTCGGCGGAACAGATGAGAGAAGATTCGTTCCTCCCATCAACTGGGCCCCCGTCACGAAGAAGGCCTACTGGCAATTCGCCATGGATGGTGTAAGCCCCCGTCTTGTTTACTCGTCTCTGTGAATGGGGACTGCTGGTGACAGTTACGAGCCGTAATTAGAATGGCATTTATGTCTTTATGCTCTTCTTATAGAATGTTTATCACCAGAAGTACTTACCGTAACCCTTTCAGGTCGCAGGAAACGGCGCTTCAATCGCCTGTACTAAGGGATGCCAGGCGATCGCCGACACTGGAACGTCTCTTATTGCTGGACCCAAGGAACAAGTGGAGGCCATCCAGAATTTCATCGGAGCTGAGCCCATCATGAAGGGAGAGGTACACATTAATTTTCGAAATCATCTAGATAATACGAGCCGGAAGTGCGTCTCGAGACCAAATTGATTCGTTGTCCTATGCTGACCAATCGCCCCTTATCGAGCTCTTTCTGCTTGGCGCAGCAGAGTGACAGTGCTTGCCATGACCCTCACTCTTATCAATGATTGGCAGAAAGAAGAACAAATCCACACAAACACTCATCACATGACATGACCCTTGACATTGATAATGAGAGTAGACAAGGAATTGCATTCACTCTCAAAAAAGTACATCGCCCTTGTACTATAGCCACGCGTAGCTTTCAAAACCCGGAAATATCTAGCGACATACAATACAAGGGAGGCAATGCAATAACCCCAACAAAACGAAAATAAATTCTTTTCAGTACATGATCCCATGCGACAAGGTGGCGTCTGCGCCCGACGTCTCCTTCGTCATCGGAGGCATTCAATACAGTCTCAAGCCAGAAGACTACGTCCTCAACGTGAGAACAACACGGATTATCCCTCTGACTGATTTTTTTGAAGATGACGACCATGGGCAAGTCCATCTGCCTCTCGGGATTCATGGGAATCGACCTGCCCCCTCAACTGGGAGAATTGTGGATTCTCGGAGATGTCTTCATTGGAAGGTATAAAAACACTCTACAAACGAAAATGGCTTCCACATATGTGGCTTGAGAGGAGTAAGGACGGCACTATGGGTTCAAAAACGGTAAATTTGTCGTCATTCTTCTCCGCCGCACTGTTGTCTCGTTCCCTCATAGACAGCCGAGGGTGGAGAAGAATGACGACAAATTTACCGTTTTTAGCCCCCTGGAAGGCACATCAATAGTTATCGTAAATCTTTCATGTTGTATTATTCTTCTGTACCCACAGAAAAATATCTACCGTTCCGGTGTAAGGTTGGCGGTCATAACTGCCGCTTGTGGTAGTTTGACTGCTAAACTACCGATCTTACAATGGAAACGACCGGAGCGGTAGTAATTTTTCTGTTAATAGTTTATTGGCCGTAAATGTCACTATATTGCTTCAGATATTACACGGTCTTCGACGTCGGTCAGGATCGTGTTGGATTCGCTCAGGCTAAGAGCGAGAAGGGCTTCTTCGTTCCTCCCGCACCTCGTCCTTTCAACTTCCGCCAAGAGGACGATATCATCCGGGTGCAGCGTATCATTGAAGAAGAGGAAGACTCCTTCAGTGAAGAGGAGTGAATCCATTCAATACTTATTTATCCCCGTTACATAATATTATCCCTTTTGATAAAATGAATATTCACAATGGCTTCACACACCATATCAACAAGATCTTTTATGCGGAAAGGACAGGGAAAGTATAATCTAGAGAGGGCATCATGATAGTGGGGGGAGTAGTTCTCAGCTCATATCTCTCGGCACCCATGATATGAGAGACTGTACATGCGTGACGAGTAAAGGATAGAATAAGGAAACAGTTGGGGACTGGAGGGCATCGGACGCTTGCTCGGATGTGGTGTACACCAGAAGAGAGCAATGTCGTCGTGGCGCTCTTGTCGTGCACCCAGAGATTTGTAATATCAACACGAAATACGAAAGTTACAGTGGAAATGTGTGATGTTCGACAGTTGTGATTTGCCTAAGTAGAGACAAGATTGAACCATGGCCAAATACGCAAATAAACAGAAAGCAATTGAGGAACATAATCCATCGGGTACAATGTCGAGAATAGACGACGAACGAAAACAATGACACAAATTAGCTTCTTTTTGCTACAAATAGATAGTTAACTTGCAGGGAATGGAGAGAGAGAGAGAGAATAATCGATCTGTTCATACTATGTGCTATCTTAAATAGGGAATATTTATACAAATTGCAATATTTCACCGGGAAGATACAATTTGGATTCAACCATCCTCGTTTGATAGGCTGCGATTACTCGGTTGTTCTGAATTGGGAAGCAAGACGACCATGTACGTGTTTTAGAGGAGAATCCAGGTTATGGAAATAGGGGGAGGTGAAGGGGGATCAGAATCTTTTGAATGGGCAACTGAGGACACTATACAGTACAGAGAAACATTGCTCATAACGAAGCAGAGTTGCGTCTCATCGAAGGAGCGAAAACTGCGCGGTCACGAGCAATGAGAGAGTAAATGCTAATCAGGAGTCAATGAGATTTGCAGTGGGGATGGGGTTGGATCCTTCGGCACCTGGGGTCGATGCCATACTCGAATAGTTTTGTGGTGTTTGGCCTCCGGCGAGACGCTTGTCGTCTCTACTCGTACTCGGCTCACCCGCGGTCTGCAACACAAAGACACGTTAGAAGGGAATCACAAGGGGGGGGGGGAAGAGACAGATCAGAGGGGGAAGAGGGAGGGATGAAGACCGAGATTCGTATGTACTAGAGGAGTCACATCACGACATCTAATGAGGGAAGAGAGAATGGAAGCGATAGGGAGAGTAGACAACCAATCACAACAGAGGAAGAACACAATATATGTCTCACTGTCGTAATCGATGAGTAACGTGTCCGATCCACTGCTCAGAGTAGCGGATTGTACCCTCGTGTGCTTGTTGTTGGTCGCAGAGGGATGGATCCTCGAGTCCCATGGATCGGCGACCGCGGCTGTTCCGTACGAACGACCGCCCCCTCCACTTCCACCCCATCCGAATGACCGACTGGCTGATGATCCCCCGTCTAAATACACGATATTCAGCACGTGACAACACGAGACGACCGCCACCAGAAGATAGCCCGAGGGAGGGAGAAGGAACCGCTGCCGCCCGATGTTAGACCAAGAAGTGCAGTGAGTGAGTGAGAGGGGATGGATAGCGTTAGTGAGTGCAGTGGACATTAGGAGAAGGAAGAAAAGGATGGGGGCGACCTGCGGAGGATTCGTTACCACTGACCGAGCGTTCCGGATTGGAGTGCTGCAATGAGAATTCATAAGTTTCATTGAAATCGTCTATTCGCCCCCCTGAACCCCTAGCCACGTTGTACTATTTGCCCACCGTGAGACGCACTTAACGTTTGCGTTCCTGCTCTGGAGGCTCGAAATAGCACATTTTGCACCTTCTCTCGTTCTCACCTGAGTGTACTGCTGATACTGAGGATGGAAGTTGTGGATGGCATCCTGCATGATGTCCTTAGGGTTCATCGTCTCCTTGAGGGAAGAGGAGATGGACTGGAGGGTCACAGGACGGCCGTCGTTCGAGTTCGCGGCTGAATTCATTGACTTGTTCTCAATGACTTGATCACCCGACTATAATTGGCAATTTGACTTCTTTATGGGTTATTTTTCAATATATATTTGAAGATATACTCTCCATGATACATTAGCCATAAGTAATCAAGCGGTCAGCCATACACCCTACCATTGGCATGAGCATCCGCGTAGGCCGAGACTCCGAATGCGTAGCGAAGTGCAATGGCAGCGAAGAACATCTCAATGCAGATGAAGAAGTTCTGCCAGCCCGCAGCGATGGTGGCACGAGAAATGATCTGGAAGGAAGGGAATTGGTCCTCTGAACACCCATAATTCACGCCTAATCCCCCTTTGAACCCTTCACTGAACCTCGTGTCCCTCTGCATCCTCAATGTTTCCGATGACTTTGAATGCTGCCAGCACAGCGAGGAGGAATCCTGAAGAAGTTTGATTAGAGGGAGATGCCAATGAGGGATACCCTGCCAGAAGGAGAGGAAGATCACAGATTTCACGGTCAGGAACTTGAGGACGGGGCGGTAGGGCGAGAGGAGGTCCTGCAGGGAAAGGATGAATTAGAGAATACATAGCTACAGTATACCCTGGTGGCAGTGTAGAAGAGGAAGAGTCCGTAGAGGGCGAGCGAGATGGAGATGTTGTATGCGATCGTGATCCAGATGTAACCCTATAATCATTGTAATCATATCATTTTGCAGATCACAATGTAGAGCATGTTTTTGAGTTCGCATTTTTTTAACGCATGAAATCGAATTGTAATTGTTTTTTCATGATGAGTGGCAGTATTGTCAGTCCGTATATTATTCATTTTACCTGGTCCACACTCCAATCTCCTTCCTCGTACTTGCCCAGACTCGTGAGGAAAAGAGTGAAGAAGGCCATGATTGGCTTGATGAAGCAGAACTGCAGAGTTGCCTGCAAATATTGACCATATGCCCTGTCTCCTTTCATTCTTTTTTCCCTTTTTGCAGTATCGACGTTGCTATTGAGGCTTATGCACCACAGAACCTTATTTACGAAGGCTAGTCGGTCAGAACAAGAGAAAGACATAAAGAAGGGAAAGCCTGTCATTTGTCATGGGGAACAAAGTAGCAGTGAATAACCAATAAGCTTGGCCTGCAATGCAGAGTCACGACACAACAAAACCGGGTAATGTATTCTGTGTCTCTTTTCGTCAGCCGGCGATGTCGCATCGATTCAGGGGATATGAATGAGGAGCAAAGCGACAGCAGACGTCATCTCTAGTGGCAATGGGTGAGAAAGGCTGCGTCACCATGGTGAAAGGTGTAAAAGACAGGAGCGCCATGGACTTTGCGCTATAATGGTGAAATGGACCGATGCGCCTTCAAGATGACGAAGCGAAAATGGCGCATCAGTTCATTTCATCATTACGGCGCAAATGCCCATGGCGCTCTTGTCTTTCACCTTGGTGAAAGATAGGCAACTATGAAGAGGACAAGACACTGACCTGCTTGCAGAAGCGAAGGAACTCGATGGTGTACTGCTTTCCCATCAGACAGCAAGTGCAGGTGTAGTAGTTGGTGGGTCTGAAAGAATCGAGTCATGAACTGAATCATTCGCTCCATATTCTGGGACAACTGCTCATGATGAGTTCAATTGTACCTGATGGGCTTCCCCCGAATTACAGCCATGATGTTGCTCTCTCCTCCAAGATATTCATAGCAGAGCGAGAGGAACGAGTAGATCACAAACGCTGAATTCATTACAGTTTTTGTGCCGTTCCACCCGTTGATTCTCCCGATATATCTCGTTATGCGCAAGTCGAACTCTCTCTTTGCGTGCCGCAGACTCGTTTGGATGTCTACTTGAAGTGTCTCCAACCCAATTTCTTTCATCCGAAGACCCTCTTCCTCTAAATTCACTCCCCTTCTATCCCATGGCATTTGCTAATTCGACGACATTCCATGGAAAGAAGAGTGCTTCCCCTTTTTGTAATGCACATGTGGCCCATTCCCCCTCTCCCCATTCCACATACCTTCATAGCAGTCACGAATGGAATTGAAGTAGATGTACACGTTATTGGAAGAGAATATGAGTGAAAGCCACGAATCGAATGAATAGATGGGAACGATAAAGAGAATTCGCACTATCCATCTCTGCTCTGTGGGACACGAGTACCAACGAAGGTGTTGGTAGATCTGAAAACATTTTGTGGAAACGAAAGAGAATGGGGATGGAGTACCTGATAGGAAGTGATGAAGAGTGCTGCCCACGTGAAGAGGCCAGCCACTCCCTGGGCGAAGGCTGAGTGGATGAAAGAGTCCGAGGAGGGCTCGGAGGTCGGTGTTGAAGACATTCCCTCCATTGTCAGTTCATACCTGGAGATATTTCGAAATGACGAGAAGGGATGATGACGAAACGCGCGGCTTAGGGAACAACATAATCTTATCAAAGGCTTGTGTTATTATCTGAGGATATGCCAAAAAGAGTACTTTGATCTCATGACCTCACAAACAAGACTTATGCAATGGATACGGTATAGTTAAGACTCGCATAGAAAGGCGTATCAGATGATTGTATTTTAGTGATTGAAGCGTGTCACTCTGCCAGGTCATCTCGACCTTATCAGGAACAAAGAGAAAGGGGAAAGCAATCAATGCCCGGAGAACTATGGCAATCCCCGATGACTCAACAGATCAGAATGACGCACTCTCTGTTACTTCTTACTGGAAAACAGTGAAATGATTGCAATGAAATGGAAAGGAACAAGAACCGGGAAGAGAGATTGGGAGCGCCTTTTCGTTCGATAAGAATCCTCGGAAAGCGAAAGTTGGGATTGGATGAAATGGCCGGGGAACAGCAAAAGGAGCTGCTATTTCCATGTCCAGAAGAGAATGGAGACGGAGATGAGTGAGCGATAGAGAGAAGAGAAGGGGGAATTGAGATGAGTTGGCGTACGGAGCAAAAACCATCAAGACAAAATGAAGAAATGGCAGATGGAAGAAAAATCATTAAGGCCCGGTTCAAAACCCGTTTTGTTTGATTATGCGGCGTTTGACAGAACGATGAAAAGCGAGAGAAAACGTGAGGGGCGCGTCTGGAGCGCTTTTCAATATCATTAGCGTATTCCATTCATGAATGAACACGCGAATGGTAGGCCCTGGAGGCTGAGGCAGCAGGGTGAAGCGAGGAGCGAAGCCTCCTCTCTCCCAATCGATGCACCCTTTGGCTGCGTATACACACGCGTGCTCTAGCGGCAGATACGCAGGCGAGGGACGGGAGGCGCCTGCTCAAAAACCGCGTGTCTCGTCTGTGCAGGCCTCTCTCATGTCATGACACGGCTTCGTGTCTCTTAATTAAGCGCCATGTTTGCATGAAGTTGTGAAAGAAGATGTTTCCTCAACTATTCCTCATTCCTTTCAATTCTCCAATTCATCCCTTTACTCTTTCTCGGAATGGAGAAAAGTGACATGTTCCCACTTCTCTCAATTGTAATCACATAATGATGGTTAATGCAGGAAGCAATTGCTATCTGGGCCAAAGAATCGAATTCCACCGTTTACTGGGCGCTTCTACTCGTTATCCTTATCCCCCGTGTTCATTATGCTTGTTTAGATGGAGCCTCTGCGACGAAGCGCAGAGGCGATTTAAACGAGATTGGAATTGGTTAGACAATGGTACGGGAGACGAGACTGCGGTACATCGGATCAGCGGCCACTGGAAGTAGGGAACTAGGCTTGTCAGACAATCCGCTCAAGTTTATTTTGGTAAGTGCCTCTGTTCCTGTGATCGATACCACATGACACCTCCTCTGTTGCAGGTGGGAGACTCTGACGTGGGAAAGAATGAATTTCTGGCTGGTCTGCCTGAAGTCGATAGATCCTCCTTCCAGACTGTTCCTCCAGGTTGGTAGTTGACATTTACGATTCCATTGGGATCTGACATTTACGCAGAAGCCATAACGCCTCGATTGGCAACAGTGCTACTCGACGGAAAGGCAATAAACGTGCAGTTATGGTCGGTTGTGAACCTCGAATAAAACTGTAATGGGTGTACTCGTAGGGACACGTCGGGACAGGGTCGCTTCTCCGCTGTAATGCGTCGCTATGCACGTGGCGCCCACGGCATTCTTCTAGTCTACGATATAACGAATCGATGGAGTTTCGGAGGAATGAAGAGATGGTTGAAGGAGATCGACGATGTGAGTAGCATTTCATACACACGGAAAACATCTTTTGTAATACTGCTACTATTCGCATTTTGAAATGAAACATATGGTTGTTCGGAATTGAATGTGGGAATTGGCAGTATTTTTCGTGTGATTCCATATGACAGAGATGAAGAGGAACTGAATGAGTGTTCGTCATTGTAGCAAGCACCCGACATTCCTCGCGTACTCGTTGGCAATCGTCTTCATCGCGAGTTCGACCGTGCCGTTTCCAGGAAAGACGCCGAAGCATTCGCCACTAAGAGAAAAATGGAGTACTTCGAGGTGCGTTATTGGCCAAATTTTCGTGTCTTCTCGACGTAATCGTTTATAGGGGGAGAAGGGAGTATGTGATGTGAGGGAATAATCGTTTCCTGTCTCTTCCAGGTCTCAACCCTTGCACATTTCAACGTTGACGAATCCCTCACTCAACTTGCACGTCTCGTCGTACAGAGAACGGGCAGTCAGAGATTCCAGAAGAACAGAAATGGTAAGTGAACACACAGAAAAATACTTTGTTGTTTTGTTCATCCGATTTTATGGAGAAAAAATATCCACCAAAGATCGGTAGTGTGCTTTCTAAATCGGTAGTAAGGTGCACTTCTCATTCGTCTTATTTGGGTGGAGCGGTGTGTTCATGCCTCCGAGTTAATTAGACGAATGAGAAACGCACTTTACTACCAAATTGGAATGCCTAATCGGTGTAATTTTTTGTGAACACTGATATCAGAAGGGAACGCGCATTTAATGCGTGCCATGTCTATTACCCCAATTATATGGACAAGTGCACCATGACGGAAAACAATTGCAGTGGAATCGCTCGAGTCTCTCTGTTGTCGTGCCATCGTGCGCAGCATCAGAAGTGTACATCTGATCGACAAATTGCCCGTTCCGCCCGCACTCCACACACAGGTACCGTAATCCGGTGACACTACTAAACAACGCTAATGCCAGTGCCATAACCCGCAAAACAGAGGCCATGACACAATTGTGAATAGAGAGCCGGTGCCATAAAAGTGTAGGTGTTCTGGTTAGAATAGCCTTCTTTGTGTGCCCCGGACCGGTACCGTCCCTTCCTCATACGGGCATGAACATAAGGACGACAGACAAACAATCGTGTACACGAAATGCCATCTCTTCCCCCTTTGACAGCTTTCGGAGTGAATGCGCCCCACGTTAATCTATCGCAGTACACAGTTGGGGCGCAGCTTTACGGCCGTTCAAAGGGAGATCGATGTCAAATGATCCTCTCTGACGTGATTAATCCTCCGCCCTGTTCAGGTTCGATCATTTGCCCGTGGATCGCAGGTGGCCTCGGCCACACTTCCCATTGCCACTCGAAAGCCTCAGGGCATCATGTCTCTGGCTCCGCGTGCCGTCCGACGTCTTGTCCGAACGACCCGACAGAAGATCACCCGAACGCAGTGTTCCATCATGTGACCTTGATCCACCATCCAATCGGGCCTTTCTTAGCCATACATACACACTGTGCATACCGATGATATTTGCTGCTATCGTCTTCTGTCATGTAATTTTTCATCCATTTTGACGCGTTGTCTCGTGCTTATCGTGCAAATTCTTCATTATGGGATTACTTCGTATTACCACTGTTTCGATCACACTAGTTTCATCGTCTGATCTCTCACTTTTGATTGCCAGTTGGTATGCACTAACATGTAGCAACCCACCTCTTCACACACTGGTCCATTTGTAGATCCATCATCCTCGCACCCCATTCAGTTTCAATGTGCACTTTTCTATTCGAGGTCATCTTCTCAGATAACTGACCTCTGTCCGGTGAACACACAAACACCCTCGTTCCCTTTCCAGTATTACACACACAACAACTCGATCATTCGCAATGATCTACTGGCTGGAACCGCCCTTCAGTCTACTACCTTCACATGTATGTATGCAGTCCACCACGTACGGCTCTTGTCATTCGCCATCATTGAGTCTGTATAACTCACCGATAAAGTGTCACTCCTCCATTCTTCTCTTTATGCTTCTTCTTGCCGAGGGATGAAAACCCGTTTGGTGACTGTGCCACCATTGATCCCTTTCGACCTCCTACCATCATGGTCCTTCAATTCTTCTTCACCAGATGTCCCACTCTTATCCATCTTGACTTCTCTCTCTGAATAACCATCCATTTCCTGTACTCCTCCCCCTCTCTCCAAGGCCACTTGCCATACTACTCACTGGCTGTGATTGAACGTTGTCTATGGCGAGAGAGAATCCTCTCGCATTCAAGCTTCTCAAGTGAACTCTTCTCTCGATCCTGTTTTCATACTCCTTTTCTCTCTCGAATGGTCCTCTTCTCATTGGATTTGTTTGTCGATACCAGATATCCTTGTACTGAGTGTGTCTGCCCCATCTGATCGAGGCGTGTCAGATAAGACCTGAGAGTGAATGAGTGTGTGTGCCCGCTGAGTGTACATCCCCACACCCGTGATAACAACCAGCCCTCCTCTACTCTCTTTCTCTCACAAGACAACACACTAACTGCAATAAGAGGGAGAGGCTTCAGCCACTTGCCCCGGTATGAATAGACCGTCTAGACGTAAGGCCCTAAATGGGCACAAATTTTCCCTACTAGTTCTCTACTTGAACGGGTACAACCAAGTTAGAACTTCCATTTACATGTAGTTATCTCCAAAATAAGAGGGATAGGCTTCATTCACTCTTCTCCACCCGACTGTTTGAGTGTGTCCGTACTCTCTCTCTCCATTCACTCTATTTCTCTATTCCTCTCTCAACCGAGTACTCTCGCACTCTCCTCCTCTTCTTTCCCTCAACCCCCTAACACACCAACCATCGACCGCACGCTTACTCAACCAAGTGCTGTCGATCTCCTTTCGCGCGTACTGTTCAATGTTCAATTTACAGTCGGTCACTTTCTTTCGTTCCCCCCTATATCCACTATCACCCGTTCGATTTCGTCACTTGACTTGATTCAATTCACGGTTAATGCGAGCAAATTGCGCGCTTCCCGCCATCATGTACTAGTAATGAGCGAGGGAAATGAATGACTCGTGCATATCCAATTGCATTTCTTTCGTACTCTCCTCTCGTATTCCACACTCAGCTCACTTTCTCCCTTGCGTATGCCCTCACAACTCATTACTTTTTGAGCATAGTTCTTTTCTCGCTCTCCGAAAACCATTCAGCGCAATCAAGGACGACACTAAATGTTCGCGTCTTAGTCGGCCTTCTTTTGTGTCTTTCCCGAGTCTCTTTTCTTTCTTTCCTTCCTCCCCCCACGACAACGGGATTCATTTTTCGTTCCTTCTTCCTTGCTTCCTCTACAACGTTTGCCCGGGGCTAAGAATTGCATGGAATAAATATGGCGCAAGAAGAAGAAATCCGCGGCCTTTTCGTTCCGTTGCATTCATTTTCATTCATGAGATAAATGGGGAAAGAGGGTCAAATGAACACACACATACCCAAAGAGAGAAGTGGGATTTCATATTCCGATCCACTTTTCTATGGAAGCTTGTCCGTTATTTGATGTTGGAGTGGTGGCGTTTCCCATTGAGTAGAAGAAGAAGAAGAAGAAGGTCCGACTGATATCACATTCTGTCTCACTCTCTCTCTGTCAACATGCTTGTCACTCCTCGTGCCGCATTCCCCTTCCTAGTCGCAGTCATTCACCACAATCTCAGCCTTTCAGGGCGGCCGTCCCATGTGGTTGACGGGGAGGTGATGCGAGAGGAGTCGACAGTGTACAGGCTGCTCCTCCTGCTCCTTCCCCTTGCTGTCGCCCCCGTGCGAGCAGCGACAGCGAGCTTCGATCTGGAGAAGGTTTGCCCTTGATTGTCCCCATATCAGAGATGACACTTCACTTCCTTTCTCTTTGTCTAACACATGGCTGAGAACATCGAAAACAATGCCCCACTTGTCCAATCGATCAACATTCTTCGGTTCTTCGTGTGCATACCTGCCCCCAAAAGAGTAGCAAAGGTGCTTTGAGGGATTGGTTGGGGGTGCACTCCCTTCTCTTCTTCTCTTCGTTCCCTTCTCTGCTTTCTTCCCCTTTCGGGGACCCCGACCGGCCTACGAGGGGAAAATAGCCGCGGGCGCTAGGTAGAGCGATCGATTTGAACGGACTGGTCAGAGGCAATATGATACAGGACACGAATGGAGGGGTCGCATTCAATTAGCACTCGTTTTGCTTTCAAGGAAGTGAATGGTTTGAAGGGGACCCTCTTGAGAATAGAGGGTCGAACACCGTGAACAATACTACGTATTTATTGTGGCCGATTGTAGGAAGAAGGAGTAAGTGGAATGGACGGGAGACAAATTCGCTTGGTCGCATTCAATTAGATTTCCAAGTCGTTTACAAAAAGGGGGACAGCGGCGTTCAGCAGCAGAATTTGTCAATCTTGAAGGGAGGAAATGGATGGGACGTGGTTAGGAGGGATAGATAGGGTGGAAGGAAGACATACAAACATGTCTTAGAGGTCGGCTTAAAAACGCATTATTCCGGGGGTCAGGGTATCATCAGCGGGGGAGATGCGTTCCTGTCAGGGGCAGGCGATTTTAGTGGAAATAATGTCATTTCAGGCGCTGTCAAGCACATGCACAACTCCTTGCTATTCCGGTGTGTGTCTGAACAATACATGCGTCTGCACAACGGGTTGGAAGGGCGCACAGTGCGATTTCTGCCAGGGAAGAGTACGGTAAGAACAATTTACAAATTTCGCATAACACGGTTTTACACCGTCAGCATTCCTTTATCCCCTGATGCGCCCCCGTAATCACAATTTTTTATTTAGTAGTTGTCTTTCACTCGTTACAGTAATCCTGATTTAATTTATTTTGCAAGTTAATCTCATAATGAATTGTTTTCGACTGGTTGCATGCTTTGGAACTGGCTCAACCGAACACATCATTTTTGAACTGTTTTGCCGTGTTCAGACAAAGTGCGTGGAAAAATTTCAATTACCGTGTGTGAGTGGTTTGCAAAGTGATGCATACAACGGTATTTGTTGGACGACATGACATTCTTAGTCCCTAATTAGCACGCGATATTCCATTATTCATACAGTTTTCCCCACTGAATATTCGGAAGGAAGAGACATAATATTTTCGGAACGAATTCTCAGCATGTCTCTTTCTGTATCATCTTCCATGCAATTGCACAACATTTCATAAGGGACCACACCTCTCCTTAGACGGCACTGCGTTATCATTCCAGCACAGGAATTACAGAGAATTCCTCTCATGACATAATGACATCGAATTAATCGGCACACGGCCATTGTTTACTTTCAACATAAATCCAATGTGCGAAGCACAAGACACGTAATACATTTCGTTATTTCAGAATCTCTGACAACTTCACAACCATTTCTGAGAGTCCGGTCTCATACACGTCGCAGTCTAACTGCGCCTGGCTTATTGATAATAATGTGAGTTGGCTTAATCACTGTATCTTATCATATTATCACCGTCGCTGCAGAGTTCGACGAGTTTGACTTTACGGGTGTCTTCTTTACAAACCGAGTGCGGCTGGGATTATGTGCATATCTATGATGGAGTGGGCACGGATGGAGAACAGATCGCGGCGTTGTGGTCAATTATTAATTTTAGTTATTTATTTTGCATTAGTTTTATTTTGTATTATGAATAGATAATATCGATCTGAGTGTTGCATCATCGTTTCATGTACTTTATGCCATGTCATATCGTATCCTCTTGCAGTGGTACGATCGACAATCCCTTCGAGATGCAGCTCAAATCCCATTCCTCCTTTGTCTTCTTTCTGTCCGACATCGCTGGCAACCAGGAGGGCTTCAACATCACAGTGCAACGTGGCCGGTGAGTCAGCCGAGGCTCTTTCTCTCTCCCTTAACCCTCACTCTCAACACTTCTCTTGGCACTACCAGAGAGTGATGATGATGACTTTAGTGTAAGAGCAGAGGAGAACAACAATGGGAAACAACTCGCTAATTGTACCACTCAGATGTGCATACAACTGCAATGGCAACGGGAACTGTCTCTCCTCTGGTGTGTGCCAGTGCAAGGAAGGATTTCTGGGAGAACACTGCGAGAGGAGGATATGTCTTCCAAAAGACAATGGAAAACCAGGGCCCTGCCAGCTCTCTAACAATTGCTTGAATGGAAAATGCGATTGCGGATCATATTCGCACGGTGAGGCTTAGGGTCACAGCCCAATTAGGGGAAAGGCTCACACGAGCATTGTCAAGTGTACGTCCAATTCATAATTGCATACCAGCACTGACTAGCATTCAATGAAGGTCGAATAGTGAATACGATCGACCTTGCGCAAGCGATTGAATGAGATACAAACAACATTGAAAGAAAGACAGATATGGCGTGGAAGCCATCAAACAAAAAGTGATAAATGGATCCAATTAATGAATGAAATGTTTTCAGGTGAATTCTGCCAAGCGAGGATCCAAGAGAGCTTCTGGGAGCCTCAAGATCCGTCGATTGCCTATAATTGGACGGCAGGAAGAGCATCACATGCATCGGTTATGGCGAATGAAAGCAAGATCTGGACAGTCAGTGGAGAGAGGTCAGCCAATAATCAGTTTATTGAAAAAGAATATCAATAGTACTGAATATTGCATCCATTTTCCCACTGATGGGTTTTGCAACACATTCCTGCTGCTTATTTTCACCGAATACGGCCTCAACCGATTTTTCAATCATTTTCACTGTTATCAGTAGACAGCAAAAAACGTTAGTCTTCAAGGAATTAAATTATGTTTGTAGGTTTCACAATGTGAAGTCGCTGGCAGAACTGCAGGTGTATGACATCAACACAAGAACAACAACTACGGTCTCTGCAAGAAATCAACCACCCGCCCGATACGATCACACTCTGGTCAAGTATAAGGTACCTAGAATTATTATATTATACAGTCCAGCCCAATCCCCCCAAGCGAACGGTGCCCCCGGGAATCCCATGACATCCCCCCTCAGCGTTTTCTTATTGGAACGACATCATGATATGTTTTGTAACCTCGACATTCAATAACAAAAATAGTTGAGACTACAAAACATAATAGATGCCGTTCCAGCTAGAAAAAAACTTGTGTGATGTCAGGGGATCCCCGGAATCCCCGTTCACTTGGGGATTCGACTTTACTGTATATTGTTTTTGCTACGCATTTCTGCTGGATTCAGCGAAAGCTCACCTTATAATACCTATTCCCACGAGTTATGATTGTTTTCTCGCGCTAGATACGTAATCCATGACGTGATTCATTTCAGAGCTTCCTCTTCATGTTCGGAGGGGTTGTAGACAGAAGGGAAACAGTGAGCGAACTGTGGAGGTTCGACATGACCACCAACACATGGACAATGATAACTGATAACAACAAGAATCTTTCGGTGAGCGACTGAATGAAATCCGTTTGAATGTAGTAGAATGAACAGGATCAATTATGGTTTGATTGGTCCATACTCGATATGCACGAAATCTCTGAATGAATAGTCCGTCTGAATGCAGGAGCGAAACGGTCCAAAACTATTTTCTTTTTGATACTCACTTACCGAGTTTCTGCATACTACAGTGGTAGGGATTCCGCCCATTGCAGGGGGATTCCGGCGGAGTCCGCCAATTCCCCCAGTCAAATAACTCTGTTCGTTGAAACATTCAAAATTTCTAGTTTGCACAGATCGACGCAGCATAAAATTCTCTACAAGATAGGCTACTTGAATCATTCCAAAAATCAATTATCACCATTAAAATTAATAGTTTTCAACAAAATCGCTCCTATGTATTTCCTGTGAAACATATAGTTGCGCTCTCCGTTACACGTGATGAACCAAGCAACAGAGAGCGCAACTATATGTTTCATGGAAATACATAGGAGCTATTTTTTTGAAAACTATTAATTTTAATGGTGATAATTGATTTTTGGAATAATTCAAGTAGTCTATCTTGTAGAGAATATTATGCTGCGTCGATCTTTGCAAACTAGAAATTTTGAATGTTTCAACAAACAAAGTTATTTGACTGGGGGAATTGGCGGACTCCGCCGGATTCCGCTGGAATCCCCCTGCAATGGGCGGAATCCCTACCACTGTAGTTGTAGTTGATAGTATGATAGTTCGATTTCTCCCATTGCTATATACATTCGTACGCCAATTCAACTCTAATTGGTGACTATTTCAGACTCCTCCACTGGCCGTCGCTGGCCACACTGCTCATGTGATCGGCCACAAGATGTACATCATCTTCGGATACAATCCCTACAGAAGATTCGTCCATGATATCCAAGTCTATGATCTAGGTATACTACATTTCATTTTCCCTAAGAATTTTGATCAGTCATACGTATACTGAAACGAGCATTATTAGGGTGTCGCTTGTGAGGCATTTAGTGCAATTAGTCATGGCTCTATTCTCAGCGGTGTAGTTTTCTTTGCATTTTATAGACAACCTCACCGTTGAGAGTGGAGACATGATGAATGCACTAAATGCCTCGTAAGCGACACCCTAAGAATTATTATATTCCTAAGAATTATTTTAGTCAATAACACATGGTCGACTGCTTCCGTACAGGATCAAGTCTATGGGAGATACGGACATTCCTCTGTTCTCTAGTGAGATTCATTCCCCATTCTTGACATCTCCGACGCTTTCAGCGATGCACAAATTATTTTGATCTACGGTGGTATCTCGGATCCGTTAGACAGCGGAAACAACAAGAACAACATCAGCGAGAGTCTTCTGGAGTTTAATGTTAAGGTGAGACAGACAATATTTCATTTTACGATTACGGTATTTTTTTAGACTGGAACATTCACAAATCTCAAGAGTTCGGGAACGCCGCTTTTCAAGCATTCGGCCGCTATTCTTAATGGACTTATGATTGTTGTGGGAGGAAACAACCAGAAGAACGACTCGAATCAACAGACTGATTGCTTCCAGGGATCCGTGCTTATGTACGATATTGGTGAGTGCAATACTTTAGTGATTATTTCGTCGCGAGAGACTGTGACATGTGCTATTTTTGTGGTTAGGGGATTCGATATCATTATATTCACAAATTTAATTGGCAGGTATCAGTTAGTTCACTCTTTAAAAAAGTCTTTATTCCGGGGTCAGGGGGATAATCCAAGGGGGATGTGTTCCTGCCGGTGGACTGATGGGCCAGTCGATTAGGAGTTACACCCTGGCGTTCCAAGCGTTTTCTCCAGGGGATCTTTGTTCGCGGGCAC